>VWZU01019072.1:1128432-1141646 GCA_013397095.1 Sterrhoptilus dennistouni
CCCCGGGGGCGGGAGTGACCGGCCGGGCCCGTCCGCCCGAGGCCGGCCCGTCCGCACCCACAGAGCCCCGTAACGCGGGCCCGGAGCTCCGGGTCGTGCTCTCCTGGATGCCAGAATGGCCGCGGGACTGTAGCCCGCTGATGGAATCCTTAGGGAGTCTAGGACAAGCATCTCCAGGCAGCCCCGGTGCCAGCGCCCGTGCGGGCATCGCTGGTATCTGTACAGTGCTTCGTTTCCCTCTGGGATGCTCATGCCCGCCTGCTCTGTATCCATTTATAAATGCAGCTACGGTGCCTGGCTCGTCCCTGCCCCACCGTGCCATGCGCCCTGCCGGGTGTGGGGCCGCCAGCCTGCACAGGAACAAAACACACCTGACAAGGAGCTACGAGAAAAGCGCTCGGCAAGGCCGGCCACACGTGCTGAGTTTCTGCAGCGCCCTGTGCCGGGGCTTGTGCCACTCCACCACGTTTGTATGGCTACTCTCGGCCTGGCCACGGCAACAACCGGCTCCCTGGGAGCATTCCTGTAAAGACATCAGTGTAGATGTCACTTCAATGTCCACACACTGGCTCACTGTGCCTGCAAACACAGGGCCAGCACATCTTGCAAGGCAGTGTTGAGCCACTCCTCCTGTCATTTACATTTTCCATATGGTGACTGGCTTTACCAAGCTTGATTGGTTTTATTTTTTTTTTAACTTTTATTACATAAGCAAGATTATTATTATGTCCCTCCAAAAGTATGCTTGGCATGTTTTTAATGTAAACACCTTGGTTCAGAACTAATGCTGTGGGTGGACACGGATTATGACATTAGTAAAACAATTCCAGTCTTGCTGCCAGGAGGTGTGAACACTCCAGTATTCCAGAAAAATAGCCATTTATGTGAAAGATTTTACCTGGGCACTGCTGACAGTGTCAGGGGGTAGTATGTCTGCAGCATCCCCAAAAAAACTGCAAAAATGTGGTGTGCTAAGAGAAGGGCAAATCCAGCACCAGGCAAAGCAGAGACCCAAAGCCAGGCCAGGCAGGCCACAGAAGCAGCTCCTGGCATTGTGTCCCTTAAGGACAAGGGTGAAAGCAGCAGCCCACCTCAGTCAGTGATATGGCCAGGCCTCTCCAACACTTTGCTCTTGCTAAGTACAATTTTGATGTATTTCTCCAGAAGTGAAATATTACAGGGTAAATTGAGTTGGAAAAATTCAGCTCTCCTTGCTCAGAATATGAGAGGGCAGGAAACAGATCCCCAGCAGGTCAGAAACCTAAACCATGCAGGGTGAGCAGAGGGGACCCCAATGAATTCTGAGGCATCCTTTCCGCTCTTTCCTCTTTCAGTATGTTTCTTCTATTGAGTTTTCTCTTGTGAGTGTCCCTCCAGCAAAGCTCTCAGATGAAACCAGTTTTCCTTACTTCAAGTGCAGGATGTGAATTTACCCTGGTGACCCTGCAAATGGGAGGAGCTGTCTGGGGGAAAGCATAAACATTTATTTCCTTTGTACAGAGAGAATTAAGAAGTGGTTTGTCTGGTCCCCATGGCTTTGCCACCCATGGTTGCTGCAGTGTGTGGAGCAGACATCCAGGCTGGTTCCCCCAGCATGCAGGTCCCACAGTTTGGTCAGTAGCTTGGACTGGGGACACCAACTGCACTGTTTCCATTGTAGAGCAGCTGGGTTTAGCTGAAGAAGTACATGCCTTGTTACAGCCCTTCCTGATAAACCTGGAGTGAAAAATACAGAGCTAGAATGACTAGATTTCTTTTGCAATAGAAAAAAAAAACACCTTTCTGTGGTTGATGAGACAGAGAGTATGCTTCAACACCTGCATAAAGATCATTAGGCAGATCTTTACATCCCATCTAGGAGAAGAGTAAGAACCTCCATTTCTTCTACATCTGTGCTCCATCCTTAACCCGAAGCATGAAGGGGGAAAGAATTTGTTTAAAAAAGCTCAGAGGAAAAAAATATTTGTTTAGCAAATGGTGTGTTGGAAGAAAGTAGCAATAATGTCAAAGAAAGAAAAGGTGAAGTACTCGATGCATATTAATGAGCAGAGGCAAGGCAAACTCAAGAACATGAGTCAGTGCACAGCAAGCAATGAACAACTGGTGACAGTGGGGTGAGGGAGTGAACAATCTTCTGGGCAGGGCCACTGGGAAAGAGACAATTAAAAACAAGGACTAGGCCCCAGTGGGATCAGGCAGGAATCCAGCCCTAGCTTCACTCCTCTCTCCCAGATGGGTGTTCCTGCTCCTGTCATGCACCTTTTCACCCACAGAGTGCTCAGAAATGCCAGGAGGGACAGCAAAACCAGCTGTATTACAGCTGTGCATTTCAAGCCTCTCCAGCTCAGAGGAAAGAGGCAAGGGGCTCCCAGAAGAGCTGTGGGGCAGGGGGCTTAGGGATGAAGCAGATCCTGGCTCTGTGGTTGTCCCGCTTCTCAGCTGCAGCACCTTGCAGCCATGGGAGCCCAGTACCCGGTTAGACTGGTTGGATGGGAATTTTCCAAGCCAACACCCTGTTACTCAGGTTCCTTTGGGGCAAGTAACTACACTGGCTGGAATGTAACATCACTTCTTCAAATGTTGTGGCCGGGCATGGTTTCACAATGTGTGGCAGAAACTTCCATGTGCTCCCAGGACTGAGGGATTAGCATGTCAGCTGACAACTCTCCTGATATTCAGATATTGTCATCTCTCCTTAATGGATTTCAGTGTCTTGATGCATGAGACCTCAGAGGTTTCTGCTGCTCTGTCTTGGCATGTATTCCCGCATGAATTTAGTGTCTCAAAGCTGCCAGTAAACAACCCACACCTCATCTACCTACTCAACATTATCTGCAGTTAGAGGGAAGCCTCTAACAAGCAAATGCCTGCACTTCCCGCAGCTGCCCCGAGTTAGGACACATCACCTGCCCCGGCTGTGCTGCCCCCTGCCCTGCACTCCGGTTATCCACAGCGGGCAGAGCGGCCCCGCCTGCTGCCGGCTGAGCCTGGAGCTGCCTCTGCTCTCTGCCCCGACCTGCGTACAAAAGGAGGAGTTTTCTGCAGGCAGACGCAAACCCGGAGCCCTGACATTAAAAGAGTTATATAAGCCCTTACACAAGCTGCATCCAGCCTCCTGGAAAGGCAGCCGGCATGGAGCTGCTGCTGTCTCCACTGAGCTGCAGCAGTTCCATGCCCTTGCATGGAGAAGAGGCAGAGTGGAGCTGCTTCATGGCTGCAGCAGCAGAAGGAAATAGAAGGAACTGGTTCCCTGTCTGGTCAGAGCCTGGGGAACAGAAAGTATCTGGCTCAAAACACGTGTTGGAAAGAACAGTGTGCCTGCAGTTATAACACTGAGGATCCCTATTGCCAGCAGTCTCAGAAACAGAAGTGGTTTGCAGGGTTTGGGGTTTCTTCTTAATGGATTCCTATTAATGCAATGCACAGAAGTGAGACAAGTGGAAAATGTCAATACTTACTGGTCAGCACAGATAGCAATGTCAGGCCTTGTCAGCAACAGTTCAGTATCCTCTTAAATAATATCAATTATGAACAATATTGTAATGTGCTGCGTTCAATCAATTTATAACCTTTTTGCATCCCTAAATCATTTTAAAGAGGATAACCTCAAGTCAGAAAGAAGCAGAGAAAACAGCAATACGACAGCCTCAATCAGGTTGTATGATTGCTCTCCAAAGCACAAGGCTAGCTATTAATACTCTGTGCTCCCCTGACAAAACCAAGATCTGCAAAGCACTGCTTGGTGCTGCCTTGAGACAGTGCATGGGAGCCCAGGTGTTCAGGATATGCTTAAAGCTGAAATTCCAGGTCAGAAGCTCGTTATTACACAACCTGTGCACTCTGGGATGAATCCTCCTCCAGCTCTTGGTGCTAGACTCAGATGCTAGAAAAAGGGAAAGCTGCACTGAAATATAGGCTTGTATGAGTCAATAAAGAAGCTGCTTTTCTCCCCTTTAAATGAATACAGCACGAGCTCTAATACTCTCTTACTGAGTTTACACAGGGGTCAAAAGCCAGTGATACTTTGCCAAGGAGTCCTGAAGAGAGCATACATATATATATTTTAGTAATTTAAATCCACCGACAGCACTGAATTGTTCTTTTGTGTTTAGTTAATATGTCATGTAATCTGTTTACATTTGCTAGTCTGGCATAAAAACCTCATAGTCTGTGGCATTTGTGGATGACTATTTGCTTATTAGTTGTACATTTGAACTTTATAAAATAGGCCACTTGTATGCCAGGAAAAACAAAGCAACAAAACAAACTGACCTCATTATTTCCAAGTTATGCACCAAAGTCTGAGGAACATAATCTGGTGACCGCTGTGAAAGCTCTGGCAGCAGAAACCTTTGCCCTAGGCAGCTGTCACCTTCTGTTTGGTCCAAGTGACTGAGTATTGCACAGCTACTGAGTTATTCTTGTTCCTTTATTCCTACCATAATCCCAGGGATGGTTGTATTAAAAAAAAAAACAAAAAAAAAAAAAACAAAAAAAAACAGCAAAAGAGGGTTCATATGTGGTGGGCACTTGGCAAGCTGCTGTTGTTCTTGCATTAGACATGAAATTAATTCTTAAGCTTGTTGAGGCTGTCTGAACATGCCATGAAATTGCAACACACCCTCCCTGTGCAATCACACGTGCACTATATGTTACATTATCCATGCAGATCCTTTCTTTTCTACAAGCCTCCCCTTGGCATACCATAACTCACAACTCTTATTTTTGCAAGGAGCTGTGGGCATAGAAAAAGGTGGAGACAAGCCTGATAGGGAAACAGACTTGCCAGGGGTGAGGACTATACATTTACAATTCCAGCTGGGAAAGGCTAAAGGGGTAACCACTGGATTGTTTAAAAGGACAAATGGCACCACTCTGTCAAAACAAAGGTAGCTGCCAGAGAAAACAGAAGAGCTGGCTCCATTCTAGACAAGTCCCACAAAATGTAGCACTGGCAGAATCAGCTGTCCCCCAATAAATTCAGTCTAAAATGTTTGGAGAAACTAGCTTACCCTGTATGTGCTTTGGGCAGGACTGAAGAGCAAACGATTCTTCAAAAGGTTTCATAAGATGCTTTTAAAAAGGCCTCACTCAGTAGATACACAACAGCTCCTTCAGGTGACCCCATGGACAGAAGCTCCCCAGCACCTTCAGAGCAGTACCAGCCTGGTGGAGACTCAGAGAGTGCTGGGACACCTGACCCGTCACAGGACACGGCCAGGAGCCCTAACCCACAGCCTGCCGTAGGAAGGGCAGGAGGAGGGAAGAGGAGAGTGACTGCCTCCTACGCAGCTCCCATCACTCTGCCTGGCAACAGCTCCTTGAGAGAAGGAACTTGGCCAAGCAAACTGGTTGTGCCCAGTGCCACTTCCCAGCAGTTTCCCTGGAGGTGGAGACCATTTGTGTTAACACATATATGGTTGGCATCTGCAATTTACAGCCAGCTGCAAGAGATAATCCTTTCTATATGTTGTCAGGGGAGCAGTGTTTGTCCCCAAACTTCCCTCTTCAATCCCAGGTTCTTCCTATGTAACTGAGCAGACCATGATGCTCTCTGATGGACAGATTCTCAGGGAATAGGCTTTCCTACCACACTATGAGCAACCCCCATTTTATCCTCTGGCAACAGTCATGAGCTCCCCCATATGCCAGACATGAGGCTGAGCCCTGGTCCCATCAGTGGGAATTTTGCCATCTTGGGCCAGAGCAAAAGCTCTTTGATAGTTTCAGCAATATCAGGTCAGAGTAACTTCCACAGGAAGTATTTACTGTTTACTGGATTTGTGGTGCATGGAGCACAGGCTGCACTTGTCTCAGCTCTCTGTCACTGGATTTCCTCCCCTCCTCTTTGTGTCACTTTCAATAACTTTTATATCATTTTATTTAATTGAGCTCCAGTATTACCCACTCTATTACATTTCAGTTCATGAGAAAAGTTCATCTGAGGTACGATCAGGCATGTCACCATTGATTTTTGGCAGTTTATGAAATATTACTCTGTTTTGCCAGCAATACCATCTAACTATCTTATCTCAAGGGACAGGAGGAGTATTATGGCACACTCAGAGTGTATTTTATAAGTGGTGAGCAGCCGACAGGATGCAATTAAGCCAAGTATTACAGTCACGATCTGGAAGGGTTGCCCTGTGAAGTCTTGGTTTGCTGCCACTTTGTTGTGGTAGTCTTCAGACTGAAGTACATCTTGTACTTTATAAAGGTGTTCCTACACATTCACTTAGGTGAATTCCCTAGAAGTTACCTCCAGTGGTATAGCTGTAAAAATACACTAGAAATTACCAGCTGGTTATACATCTTTTCCATCTTTCTCCAAACCCTGTGGACTGGAACTGCGTTACATGAGATCCTGAGGTTTTTACTAGGGAGATACATGTTGAGAAAAGCATCTTCCCTGTATTTGAAGAGCTAAGACAAAGTGAGAGACATTAAAAGACAGAGACTTACGGCCTCTTCTTTTTTTTCTCTGTGTTTCCAGGTTTGTGGTTGAAAGCCTCTCAATAAATCTTAACCAGTGACTTTTGGATATATGCCACAGCACTCCTCTTCCTGCTCTCACTTTCCCCCTCCCTAAGTCACCAACACATGCAGAAGTAGCTCCCAGGAAGTTCTTCTCATGCCTTTTTTCCTTACCCGAAGGTGCCAGATTTATTGGGAAAGCACTTGATCCTGGAAAGCTTCTTCTAGAGAATTGCTCTGCGTGCTAAATGGGCAAAGGCATCTGGGTCCCATCAGCCTATTGCCTGCCCCCCCAGGCCCCCCAGCTGGCTGCCTGCCTTGACCACAGCAAAGGAGGGGTCTGCAACACCAGGAGGAATGGGTACTAGTCACCCAAAAGAGGCAGCAGTTCTGCTTTTTAGCATTTTTATCTCTTATGGGAGCTCTGACCAAACTGGCTGGTCCTCAGTCAGCTACTGCCAGAAGAGCAGGACCCAAAGTGGAAATGGAGAGCAACCATAGAAAGTGGCTTCCTGCTGCTTCTATTGTTGTGCCACACAGATGTCTGCTTACCTAAAGCCCACAGTGTAAAGCCAAAACAAGAGAAAGGAGTCCAGAACTGTATCTTCAGGCCCAGTCACTCTTTGATCCAGGGTTTTTTTTTTTTTTTTCATGTAATTGCAAAGTAAAGAAATGCCCTGTTTGCCAGCACAAGAAGACTCAGTTTCAGCCAGCTGCTGTACCATCATGGTGCTTTCTGAACAGCATCCTTCATGCCCTCGTGACACCTAACCAAAAGTAGTACTGGAAGAAATTACCTGGGTATCTTATTATAGCCAAGAATTCCCTGCTGTCCTGTCCCCAGTGCCACTAGAAGTTTATGCAAGCTGCAGAACATGATTTGACATCACTGGTTATGAGAGATGAAAAGGAAAGTGGAAATGTAATCAGAACAGGAGCTGACAACTGAGAAAACTGTAGAAAAATGACAGTTTCCTCTGTCAGGCAAGAAGTGGCAGTATGCTTTTCCCAAGGGTTCTTGGCATTGCCACTGCAAACTGAGGCAAGAACTGGGATTCAAACTCTCAGAGTGGGAAGTCACCCCTTCTGGATGCAGGGTTTTTAGTGGCCTACATCTCCAATTGTGGGGGGACAGACAGAGATAGTACTGAAGGCAAACTTGCCCAGATGATGGAGGAGGTATGACTGACACCAAAGAAGGCTCCAAGCATCAGCACCTTGTTATCTGAAAGTCTCTCACACTTTTTCTATCTAGCCTCCCATGAGCAGCTCCACACAACCCTGGCTCTTTCTCTCCTTCTTCAGTTCTAGCTCACTCCTTCCTCTCCCTAGCACAGCCACCTACCCCTGTCTGTCCTTTGTACAACTTCTTACCCTTTCTGTCCCTTACACAACCTTCTGTCCATCCCTCCTCACAGCATGGCCAGCAGGCTCCATCTGATCCCTACCAGCTAACTCACTCTTTTATCACACCCATGGCTGTGAGGGCAAGACTGCTCCCACTCTTTGGTAATTAACACAGCTGCAATATATTTGGGGCAAGATTGTCTTCAGCACCATCTCTTATTTGTCCTCCCACAACTGATCCTTCACATGGGAAAAAAACCCCCCGAAAACTCTGAACAGTTCCCCTAAGGATTCAGCTCACAGAAAAATCTGACCATGGGTTTTCCTGCCTCCTCAGCAGGTCCCTCCCACCTCTGGAGAGCAGGTCCAGCCATCCTGTGCTTCCCTGCACAGGGTCATCCCCAGCTGTGAGCCTGCTGCCTCACTCACAGCACTTCATCCTCTCCACCAGAGAATGGGGTCGAGCCTGACAGAAGCCACCACATCCCCTCACGATTCCCTTTAACAAACCCCCACGCTGTTGCTGGGGCCAGTGGAGCGGAGTTTGCAGGGCTGGATGGCACTGCACCTCGGAGGGAGGGGAGTAACTCTTTCCTGCTCCAGGAAGTCCCAAAAGCAGGAATTGTGCACACCAAAAGCAGCGGTGGAGGCTCCAGCCCTGGCCCATCCAGGGAGATGCTCTTGCCCCTTCCATTACTCACAACAGCCTCCACTGGCACGGGGCAGGCAGACGCAGACTGTCCCTCCTGACTGGACAAATAGATTTGTCTCTTGCTGTGGTTCCCAGCGGCCGGGAGCGCTCCTCGCTAGGTGGAGCTGCCGGAGCGAGCACGGAGGGCAGCGCCGGGAACCAGCCCCGGGCTCGCCGGGCGCTCCCCGAGCCCGCCCTGTCCCAGCCCTGCGCCCCGAGCTCCCCGGGCCCCTGACACCTCCAATGCTTCACGGCTCGTTTCGGATACACTGAAACTGAAACGGAGAAAGCGAGATGTTTTATTAAACAAAGTCGTGGTACGAAGTATACTGCTGTCAGTGGTTTGCTCCGTCCTTTGGGCTGAATCTGCTTATCAATGCGGCCCTGAGAGCCTTTGATGTGACGGAAAACGCTGAAATATGATTTTCTAAAAATCATAAAATTATGCACATAATGATAGCCACCGCCTCTGCTTTCCCCCTCCCACCCCCATTTAGATAATCAGTTTAATGATTTTTCAGTTCCCTGACACTGGACCACCCTGTGCCAACAATTTCTAAGCAAAGCTCTCACTGCTGATTTCCATGGGGCTGCTTAAAGATCAATAGCAGCGATGGCCTAGTGTACATATATTTGTCTCACAGAGTGAAAGAAACTGTATAAAAGCTCCAGCTCTGCCAATTAGATTGCCATACATTTTTGTTGCTAATGTGGGACCGAAGTAAAGCCAGACATTAGTTTTAGCCACAGGGGATGTGTGGTTATCCACATCAAGAAATCCCTCAAGTGGATTCCAGGGCAGTGTTTGTATCCATATCCAACAGTTGTGGGGGCACTCACTGCCCTGCAGGTGCTTGGGAGGCTGAGCTGGTCAGCCAGGGCTGGGGGATGATAAGTGAACTTCTGTTGGATCTAAGCTGTATCTTTATCCACATCTCATGTGCATACACACTGCAGAGTGGGAAGTTTCTGTGCAGCAATGCTCAATGGAAGGGAAAAGGAAGGTGACTTTGGAAGAGTGGCACCTGCACAGCCCTTAGGCAAAGATGAATGAGGTAGATGGAACACCAGCGTTTCTTGTCCCTGCCGCTGCACACCTGGCCTACGGCACATACACTTTGGCATCACTGTTAACAGCGAGTTTCCAAAATCGTTTCCTTGCCTGGGGCTGATCACTTACGTGCATCCAGTCCCCACGGAGTTCTCAGCTGGGAATGGAGCAGGCCTCTCAGCAGCCAGCACACCGCAGACTGAGGTGTGCAGAGGCAGCAGCAGCCCCGTTGCTGCTGCTCCCAGATGGAGAGAAGGGTCATCCCTACCACAAGGACTTCAGTCCTCAGCAAGTTAGAGGGAAATGCCTTGTCTGAGTGCCAGGTCACACCACGGGCACGTCTGTGCTGGCTGCAGTGTTTGTTAGCACCACCAAGTAATGCACAAACATGGGAATGTTGAGAAATCTGTTGTGCACTAATCGGGATAGACAGAGGGCTGGTAATCAGGGATGCTACAGGGCTGTTGCTAGCAGGGTTTTGGAGCAGG
The DNA here is from genome assembly GCA_013397095.1 of Sterrhoptilus dennistouni. NCBI lineage: Eukaryota > Metazoa > Chordata > Aves > Passeriformes > Zosteropidae > Sterrhoptilus > Sterrhoptilus dennistouni. Next base: position 1,138,484 of record VWZU01019072.1, read on the forward strand.
ATGCCAGCAGAGGGGTGGGTGCAGCTCCAGCAGCCCCCTGTGGCCTTATTAAATTGTTATGTGATGTTTCCATAGTGCAGTGTGACAGTGGAGGTGGTGACAGGTTCTGGAGGTGTGAGCTGGACAAACTGCAGGTGAGGCTTGTAGTGCCCAGAGGGGAGCGGGCAGTGTGGGCAGAGCCTGAGCAGGGCACGGGCCTGCGCTGGGAACGGGGCTCGGAGCAGGACCGCACCAGGAATGGTCTCCGGTGAACCTGTGGATTCTGGACAGACACTCCGTAACTCTCCTCCTGGCTTTCCCCCAGCAGGGGTCAGGCTGAACCAACGATCACAAATCAAAAGTAAAAGTAACTGCTCCGCTTCAGCAGCAAATATTCTCAATGTTCCAGAAAGGAGAAAAATATTTTGCCTTCCTGAGGATACGGAAAATGCTTGAACGTTTCACTTAAGAAAAGCATATTAAGAAAATTGAAGTGGTAACAGAGGCGAGTGCAGGCAGCAGCCTGCAACACCCTCCTCTTCGCAGCTGTTTTAAAAAGGCAATGACCGTGTCCCGTTCCCACTCAGTCTCAGCCTCCGCTCCCACTTACTCTGGATACGCTTCAGTGTAAATGCAAGGAGAAATTGGGGCAGAGTGCGCGGAGCACACAAGGCAAGGGGACGGGAGCGTGTCCTCAGGAGTGGCTGGAAGCCCCCGGGGAAGGCAGAGCCCGCAGCATCCGCCACCGGCTGGGAAGGGAAAGCTGCTCCCCGCACAAATCCCATTCCTGCGCGGTCAGAACGAGTAAGTAACGCAGAGCGGTGCCAACCCTAGCGGGACGCCTCCAGCACAGCCCCGGAGAGAGCTGGCAGCGTTTCGTGGTCCTCGGCACCCTGAAGAGCGACCCAGGCAGTCCGCAGTGACTCTGACTTTAGCTGTGAGCAGAGGTCTGCGGGCGGACACTCTGGGACAAGAATGCCAAAAGGCAGGTGAGATGTACCCAAAGGCCCCTCTCCCGAAATTTTTTCTGCCCGGCTTTGTCTCAGTTTATCGCCCAGCAAAAGGACACAGGATGGCATTTCATGCGTGGAATTTTAATGATAATTTATTATATTTTAGTGTATTATTGGCGCGCGATTTTGTAGTCTTACAAGAAATTTCCGTTTCCACATCTCCATTAAATGTCTGATTCATTTTCTTGGCTCGTGGTAATGCCTCAGGCTACATCACTAAAGAATCAGTGCTCTGCATTAGATAAATATAAGACCAAGTCTGATTAACCTATTAACTATTTTTAATTAGCTTTTACTGTTCTTCAAATATCCCGTGTTTTTGAGGAAGCAGAAAGAGGATGAGAGCAGGCTGGTGCTGTAGAGATCTATAGAGCTAGCATATGGACCGAGATTATTCATCATCATTGGCAGCAGCTCTGCTGTAGGGAATCTTGCAACAACATCACAATTTTCCTGCTAGAGTGAATGCCATAATGGACACATTTGTGGGGTGAGTTATGGCCAAGATAGAAAAAAATTTAAATCTTTATAGCGCTTTTATGCTCTGTCTTCCTTTTTGGTAATCAGATCTTGATTAAGAGTTCGAATTAGCACCCAGAAGAACATTATGCTTTCCTGGCTCAGTTCCTTCCCACGATGTAGGGCAGGCAAGAAATGATTCAGTGGCTTTACGGTGCTGCTACAACAAAAAGGTGTCTACACACCTATCCACCACTTTGGGAAAGTAACCGGCTGCTTGCTCGCAATGAGGAACATATGGCAGTGGCAAAATATTTTATTTGCTAAATAAAACGACTGCTTGATTTAGTTCAGACAGGCTCCCGTCACGGCCACGATTTAGGGAATCTTAGGATTATTGGGGAAAAGGCTGGGCAAGGTGGGGCTCGCTGTCCCCGCTGTTGGGGGCTGGCAGAGCTCAGTGGGGCAGAGCCAGCCCTTCCCTGGAGGGCAGCGCCCCGAGCCCCGCTGGACCCGCGGGCGGCACGGCGCTGCTCTGCGGGTTGATGAAGAACATCTGACCCTGCAAAACCAAAGCACGTTCGACCTTTTAATTGTAGGCGTCCTCATGGTTTGGTTGGGGTTTTTTCCCTTTCAGATACGTTGGGACTTTTCCAGTCGAAGTGAACTTTGAAGGCACGGCTGCTCCAGTACTCGTGCTCCCTATGCCTCGAACGAGCAAACAAATAATTACAGGGGGTTTTGGGTGGTTTTTTTTTGGGTTTTTTTTTTAAATTTTTTTTTTTTTTTTTTTTCTGACAGCGTTCCTTCTGTGTACCTGTGAATTCACTCACACCTCTGCTCCCTCCCGGGGAGGCCGGGCTCCCCATGGTACNGGCTCTGCGGGCTGCTCCCCCGAGGGGATTCTGAGAGAGCCGCCCTCCTCTCGCGGCTTTGCATCCTCCGGGATAGCCGTTCCCTGCTCTGCCCCGGGCGCTCGCTCCTCCTCTGGGCCCGCACCCCGCTCGCCCTGGCCGCTGTTCTCTCCTTCATTATGGGATCTGGTGGTTGCTCTGCCTGAAGCGGAGAAGCGCTTGGGATGAGACCCCGTGAAGCTGGCGAAACGCAGCCGGGCACTGGTGGGCATCGGGTTCGGTCAGTAATAACCCCACCCGCTTTGGCTCCAGGCTGCCCCCTGCTCACCCCGTTAGTGGAGTTTGTTGCTGGGGTGGGTTTCCCCCCGCCGCTGCCCGGGGCGCTCACGGGATCCCCACCCGCTGCTCAGCCCCCGCTGCCTCCCGAGTTACTTTCCCTGACTACTTTAGCTCAGGGACCGACTGTCCTAGCGTAGGGAAAACAGACGCTGAGTATGGAAAAGGAACCAAATATTAATACTTTCGAATATTTCGGTTATTAAAGACAGAGAGGAGGCAATTCCGGCGTCTGCTCTTGAATCCGTGTCTCATGCAGGGGCAACCCTGTGCGGTGCTGTCTTTGGGGAAGGAGTTGAGCGAGGAGTCCCCCCAAAAAACACTCGTTTTTTCAATATGCCGCCAGTTCCTTACAGTAGAAGGGGAGGAAAAGCGCTTGTGCTGGAGGGATAGTTTTGTTTTTCATCCGCTAGAAGGAAGACAAGCCAGAGGTGCCGGGCAGGCGAGGGGAAAGGCCCCAAAGCCGCCGCCGCCAGTACCCGGCCCTGGCAGAGCTCCCCCGGGGCGCGGCGAGGAGAGATG
>VWZU01019074.1:7481-22584 GCA_013397095.1 Sterrhoptilus dennistouni
GCAAATAAGAGAGATTTTTCTGGGGAAGTGTCTTTAGGAATGTATTGAACATCCAAACGCAATTCCAGAGCCTTTAGGGCCCTGCAACAAGCAGGGATTTCCCGTTGGAGATGGGGTTGGGATCCGGGGGAATCCAGGGATCCCATTTCGGGCACGGCTTGGAATTCCCGCATGGAATTCCTGCGGGGTGAGCGCCTCGCTGTGCCGGCGCCGGGAAGCGCAGCCCGGCCCGGGGCCTGGAGGAGCTGCGGGAGGATTTTTGGAAACAAACCTCGGGCCGAGTTCTCCCGGCAGAGATGCCCGGCCCGGGATGGAGCCATTCCCCGGCATCAGGAGGGAGCTGTTTTCCAGCTGCTTCCAGCCTGTTTCCTGGCTTTTTTCCCGGCTGTTTCCCAGCTGGTTTTCCAGCTTTTTTCCAGCTATTTCCAGCTTTTTTCCAGCTGTTTTCTGGCCATTTCCCCAGCTGTTTTCTGTCTTTTTTCTGGCCATTTCACAGCTGTTCCCTGCCTTTTTCCTGTCTGTTTTCCAGCTTTTTTCCAGCTGTTTCCTGTCTATTTTCCAGCCATTTCCCAGTTGTTTCCCAGTTGTTCCCTGCCTTTTTTCTGGCTTTTTCCCAGCTGTTTTCTGGCCATTTCCTGGCTGTTTCCCAGCTTTTTTCCACCTGTTTCCTGTCTGTTTTCTGGCCATTTCCCAGCTATTTCCTGCCTTTTTTCCAGCCATTTCCCAGCTGTTTCCCGGCTATTTTTCAGCTTTTTTTCCAGCCGTTTCCTGTCTGTTTCCCGGCTCCTTCCTGTCTTTTTTTCGGCTGTTTCCCAGTTGTTTCCCAGCTCTTTCCTGTCTTTCTCTGGCCATTTCCCAGCCATTTCCCAGCTCTTTCCTGCTTTTTTCCTGGCCATTTCCCAGCTCTTTCCTGCCTTTTTCCTGGCCATTTCCCAGCTCTTTCCCATCTTTCCTGCACCGTGGCTCAGTCTGGGACATGCCCAGGGAGAGCTGGGCTGTCTCAGAGCCCGTCCTCGCCCTGCCAAGCCCAGATCAGCCCCACCTCCCCGAGCTTTTCCCCCTGGGAACGCTGCTGAGAACCAGCAGAGCCAGGAGGGCACAGTGACCCACCCCTGGCTTTGTCCCCAAGGGCATCGCTGGCACGGACGTGGCCAAGGAGGCCTCGGACATCATCCTGACCGACGACAACTTCACCAGCATCGTCAAGGCCGTCATGTGGGGCCGCAACGTCTACGACAGCATCTCCAAGTTCCTGCAGTTCCAGCTCACCGTCAACGTGGTGGCCGTCATCGTGGCCTTCACCGGCGCCTGCATCACGCAGGTGAGCTCACCTGGGACACCTGGGTGGGTGGGACATGGTGGTGGCCGTCATCGTGGCCTTCACCAGTGCCTGAATCATCCAGGTGAGCTCACCTGGGCAGGTGGGACACCTAGGGGACTCACCTGGGCACATGGGGGAGACTCACCTGGGCGGGTGGGACATGGTGGTGGCTGTCATCATGGCCTTCACTGGCGCCTGCACCACGCAGGTGAGCTCACCTGGATGATTCAGGCACTGGTGAAGGCCACGATGACGGCCACCACCATGTCCCCCCCGCCCAGGTGAGTCTCCCCCATGTGCCCAGGTGAGTCCCTCCCATGTCCCACCCACCCAGCTGAGCTCACCTGGGTGATGCAGGCGCCAGTAAAGGCCACAATGATGGCCACCACCATGTCCCCCCCGCCCAGGTGAGTCTCCCCCATGTGCCCAGGTGAGTCCCTCCCATGTCCCACCCACCCAGCTGAGCTCACCTGGGTGATGCAGGCGCCAGTAAAGGCCACAATGATGGCCACCACCATGTCCCCCCCGCCCAGGTGAGTCTCCCCCATGTGCCCAGGTGAGTCCCTCCCATGTCCCACCCACCCAGCTGAGCTCACCTGGGTGATGCAGGCGCCAGTAAAGGCCACAATGATGGCCACCACCATGTCCCCCCCGCCCAGGTGAGTCTCCCCCATGTGCCCAGGTGAGTCCCTCCCATGTCCCACCCACCCAGCTGAGCTCACCTGGGTGATGCAGGCGCCAGTAAAGGCCACAATGATGGCCACCACCATGTCCCACCTGCCCAGGTGAGCTCACCTGGGACACCTGGGTGGGTGGGACACCTGGGGGACTCACCTGGCCATGTGGGACACAGGGGTGTCACCTGGGCAGGTGGGACATGGTGGTGGCCATCATCATGGCCTTCACCGGCACCTGCATCACCCAGGTGAGCTCATCTGGATGGGTGGGACATGGAAGGTCTCACCTGGGTGGGTGGGACATGGGAGGGACTCACCTGGGCAGGTGGGACACAGAGGGTCTCACCTAGGTGGGTGGGACATGNAGCGAGGTCAGCTCACCTGTGAGTGTAGGACATAGTGGGGTCTCACCTGGATGGGTGGGACATGATAGAGACTCACTTGAGCAGGTGGGACATGGTGCTGGCCGTCATCGTGGCCTTCACAGGCACCTGCAGAAGCCAGGTGAGCTCACCTGGGCAGGTAGGACACTAGGACACCTGTGGGTCCCCCCTGAGCTGGTGGGACATGGGATGAGACTCACCTGGGCAGGTGGGACACAGAGGGTCTCACCTAGGTGGGTGGGACATGGTGGTGGCTGTCATTGTGGGCCTTCACCGATGCCTGCATCATCAAGGTGAGCTCATCTGGGCAGGTGGGACATGGGAGGGACTCACCTGGGCAGGTGGGACATGGTGTGGCCATCATCCTGGCCTTCATCAATGCTCTCACAGGTGGTGAGCAGGAGAATAAATTCCTTCGATTTTTTAACAAATTGTCAGTGGGTTGTTTTCTAGTGGAGGAGGAAGATAAATTTCTTGTGTTCAGCAGGTTTTTAGTGGATTGTTCTTCACTGGAGGAGGAAAATAAATCTGTTGGGTTTCACAGGTTTTCAGTGGGCACCAGGGAACAAACCTGTTGGATTTCACAGGTTTCCTGTGGGTTGTTTTTCAATGGAGCAGGAGAACAGACCTGTTGGATTTCACAGGTTTCCTGTGGGTTGTTTTTCAATGGAGGAGGAGAATAGACCTGTTGGATTTCACAGGTTTCATGTGGGTTTGTCTCTCAGTGCAGCAGGAGAATAAATTCCTTGATTTTTAACACATTTTCAGTAGATTGTTTTCTAGTGGAGCAGGAGAAGAAACTTGTTGGTTTGAACAGGTTTTCAGTGAGTTGTTTTTCACTGGAGGAGGAGAATAAACCTGTTGGATTTCACGGATTCCCTGTGGATTATTTTTCAATGGAGCAGGTTTATTTTGGTTTAGTGACGTGTTCTCCTGCTCTTCCCCTGCAGGACTCTCCCCTGAAGGCTGTGCAGGGAGCTTGGAGAAAAGGAGAAATATTTGGGGAATGTTTTAGGAAGGTGTTAAATAACCAAGAGTGATTCTGGAGATGTTTTTAGGATGAGACTGAAACAAAGAGGTATAAAGGTGGATTTTGGTGGCATGCTGTGTCTCTCAGGACTCTCCCTAAAGGCCATGCAGGGAGCTTGGAGAAAAGGAGAAATATTTGGGAATGTTTTAGGAAGGAACTCCAGAGCAATTTTGGAGCTCTCCTCAGGAAGAGAGCAACAAAAAGAGGGAAACAAAGTCTATTTTGGTGCCATGATGTGTTCTCGTGCTCTTAGGACTCTCCCTGAAGGCTGTGCAGGGAGCTTGGAGACAAGAAGAAACATTTGGGGAGTGTGTTTTAGGCAGGTGTTAAACATTCCAGAGCGATTCTGGAGCTTTCTCCAGGAGGAGAGCAAAACAAAGAGGGGAGAAAAGGTGGATTTTGGTGTTGTGACACGTTCTCCTGCCCCCAGGACTCCCCGCTGAAGGCGGTGCAGATGCTGTGGGTGAACCTGATCATGGACACGTTCGCATCGCTGGCGCTGGCCACGGAGCCGCCGACCGAGGCGCTGCTGCTGCGCAAACCCTACGGCCGCAACAAGCCGCTCATCTCCCGCACCATGATGAAAAACATCCTGGGCCACGCCGTCTACCAGCTCACCATCATCTTCACTCTGCTCTTCGCTGGTGAGCACGAGGCCACGGAGAGCCCTGGGGGAAAGGGGAAGGGGAGAGGGAGAAGGAGAAAAGGGAAAGAGAAAGGGAGAAAAGGAAAGAAGAAAAGGGAAAGGAAAAGGAGAAAAAGGACAAGGAGGAAAGGAAAAGGAGGAAAAGAAAAGGAGAAAAGTAAAAGGAGAAGGAAAAGAAAAGGAGAAAAGTAAAAGGAGAAGGAAAAGAAAAGGAGAAAAATAAAAGGAGAAGGAAAGGAAAAAGAGGAAAGGAAAAGGAAAAAAGTGAAAGGAAAAGGGAAAAAAAGCAAAAGGAAAGGGAAAGGAGGAAAGGAAAAGGAAAAAAAAGTAGAAGGAAAAGGGGGAAAAAGCAAAAGGAAAGGGAAAGAAGAAAAGGAAAAGGAGAAGAAAAGGAAAAGATAAAGGAAAAGGAGGAGAAGGAAAAGGGAAAGGAGAAAAGAAAAATAAAAAGGAAAAAAGGAAAAGGAAGGGAAAAGAAAATAGGAAAAGGAGAAAAGGAAAAGGGAAGGAGGAAAGGAGAAAAGGAAAGGGAAGGGGGAAAAGGAAAAGGGAAGAGGAAAAGGAGAAAAGGAAAATGAAAAGGGGCAGAGTCCCCTCCCTGCCCACAACCCACCAAGGTCACCCTCACTGTCACTGTCTCAGTGCCCTCATGCAGGACAGAGCTTTGTGAGTGATGGATGTGGAGCAGAGGGGTGACCCAGAGAGGGTTTTCTTTGCCCCTGGATGCACAGGCAGAGCTTCTCATCCTTTTTAAGGATATTTGGGTTCAGCGGGGCTGGCACAGGGTCAGGGTGCCCTAATCCTGAAGGAAAGGAAAGGAAGCAGAAGGAAAAGGAGCAGTGTTACCCCTTCACTCAGAGGGGTCACAAGCTGTGACATGGGTGTGGACCCTCACACAGGACAGCAGGCAGCAGCAGGTCAAACATGGAAGGCTCTTTATTATCTCCAATAACTTATATACATTTTGTACAGAGGGCCAAGATTGGCCCAAGGAGGTCACAACCTCCTGACTCCATTGGTCACTCTTACTTTCAGTCAAGTTCTCTCTCAGAGAACAACTATGCAAAACACACTGATGAATTTCCAAGAATACGCATTGTTTACACCAAGCAGCGTGAGAACTTGAAAGTTCAAACGCTTCAAAGCAGGAAAGTCAGGGGTGACAGAGCAGCACCTCACAGAATCACAGAATCACAGAATGTGTAGGTTGGAAGAGACCTTCAAGATCATCGAGTCCAACCCAGCCCCGACACCTCAACTAGGTCATGGTATTGAGTGCCACATCCAGTTTCCTTTTAAACACATCCAGGGATGGTGACTCCACTACCTCCCCGGGCAGACTATTCCAATATTTAATCACTCTTTCTGTGAAAAATTTCTTCCTGATATCCAACCTGTATTTCCCTTGGCTCAGCCTGAGGCTGTGTCCTCCCGTTCTGTCAGTGCTGCCTGGAGAAAGAGACCAACCCCCAGCTGTCCACAACCACCCTTCAGGAAGTTGTAGAGAGTGATCAGGTCACCTCTGAGTCTCCTTTTCTCCAGGATAAACAACCCCAGCTCCCTTCCTCATCCTCTCCTCTCCTCCCTTCCCCAAATCCCCATTTTTCTCCCTGCTCAGGGGAGAAGTTCTTTGACTTCATTGGTCACTCTTACTTTCAATCAAGTTCTCTCTCAGAGAACAACTATGAAAAACACACAGATAAATTCTAAGAACACACATTGTTTACATCAAGCAGTGCGAGAATGGCACTGCAAAGGTTCAAACGCTTCAAAGCAGGAGAGTCAGGGGCGACAGAGCAGCACCTCATCCTCTCCTCCCTTCCCCAAATCCCCATTTTTTCCCCCTCCTTAGGAGAGAAGTTCTTCGACATCGACAGCGGCCGGAACGCCCCTCTGCACTCCCCCCCCACGGAGCACTACACCATCGTCTTCAACACCTTTGTCATGATGCAGCTCTTCAACGAGATCAACGCCCGCAAGATCCACGGCGAGAGGAACGTCTTCGAGGCCATCTACCGCAACCCCATCTTCTGCACCGTGGTGCTGGGCACCTTCACTGCCCAGGTGAGCCCTTTCCCAGGGCTGCCTCTGCTCTGGCCTCTTGGGCTCAGGGTTGGGTGGAGCTCAGAGGGAGCTGAGAAGGTGGGAGGTGTCCCTGTCCAAAAATCCCTGCTAGACCAAAATGTCCTGGGATTCTGTGGTTTGGGGGATGGAGGGTGTTGGGAGGGGAGTCTGGTGTTTTGTCGAGTTCCTGGCTTGGGTGTGAGGTCTCTGCTCCTTTATGGTGTTCCACAAAATTCCCAGCCTGGATGTGAGGTCCTTGTTCCTAAAATTCCCAGCCTGGATATGAGGTCCCTGCTCCATTCTGGAAAGAAAATTTCAAAAAAATTCCGCAAAAGTTCCACAAAATTTGCGTGAGGTCCTTGCTCCTAAAATTCCCAGTCTGGGGGTGAGGTCGCTGCTCTTCTCTGGTGTTCCACAAAATGCCCAGCCTGGGTGTGAGGTTCTTGTTCCTCTTGTAATCCCAGGAAAGAGGGAAAAGTGTGGCCCAAGGGGACCTTTCCATGCCCTGGGAGCTGCCCAGGGTGTGTGACTCTTGTCTCCTGTGCTGCAGATCATCATCGTGGAGTTTGGTGGGAAACCCTTCAGCTGCTCTGGGCTCACCCTGAGCCAGTGGTTCTGGTGCATCTTCATCGGAGTGGGAGAGCTCCTGTGGGGCCAGGTAAGGGCCAATAAGAAGAAAGGTAAAATAAAATAAAATAAATGCAATAACACAAAAGAGCACTGACAGAGTCAGAACACACCCTGAGCAAGGTGGTGGGAGCAGTCCAGGTGAGGGGCTCTTCCTGAAGCAGTGATCCCACAAAAAGGTCTGGGAGCTCTGCTCCTCTGGGAATCCAGTGGCTCAGGGCTGCTTGTCCTGTCCCAAATCCCAGATTCTCTCCAGGTGGGAACGCTTGGCTCCTCCCCCTGGGCATTGGGAGCATCTCCCAATGGGATGAGGAGTCGTGCAGTGGGTCCTTGATGGCCCATTAAACAGAGAGAGCTCCTGGAGGGAGTTCCCTGTGAGTCCTGGGCAAGGCATTGATGGGCCATGAGCAGAAGAGCCCAAAGGAGGGGCCTGGGAAAACACTGCCCCACCTGGTTCCAACAGCTCACGGGGATGGGGATGGAATAAATACTTTGTGTACATCCTACATTGCAACCCAGGACAGGGTGACATCGTGGCAGATCCCCGGGGCTGGTGGCACTGCCACCACCTCGGGCTGACATCCCTGACTGTCCCCAGCTGATCTGCACCGTGCCAACGAGCCACCTGAAGTTCCTGAAGGAAGCCGGGCACGGCATCACCAAGGAGGAGATCCCTGAGGAGGAGCTGCCCGAGGACGTGGACGAGATCGACCACGCTGAGATGGAGCTGAGGCGGGGGCAGATCCTCTGGTTCCGGGGGCTCAACAGGATCCAGACCCAGGTACCCAGGGCCAGCAGGGATGGTGGGAGGGCTCTGCCTTCTCTGTCTCCTGTCTCTCCCTCTCCAGGGGCTCTGTCTGCACGCAGGTGACGGCTGCTGCTGCTCGGAGGGTGCCATTGCCTCCCAGCCCGGGCACCTCCACTGCCTGTGTCTTTCCAGAGAACCAGGAAAACCTGGATTTTTTGGGACAGCGGGGGGCAGGGAGGGGAGGTTGTTCTGCTGCAGACGCTGTCCTGTTGCAGGTACTGTCCTGCTGGTCAGCAGGAGGCTGGACGTGGCCACTGATGGTCACCTCGGCACAGGAGGGTGTGAGGGGTTCAGGGAGTCCCCCCAGGCTGTGCTGATGTTGTTCCCAGTGGGAATGTGCCCAGCAGGGATTTGCCAGCACGAGACCCTCGCTGCCTGTGCCACCCCTCTGTGCCAGCTCCACTCCTGGAGCTCTCAGCCCCACGGCACAGAAAGGGGAGAAAACCCTCTCAATCTTCTTTTTACATCCATTGGATTTCCCTGATTTTTTTTCCGATTTTTACCTTTTTCCCCACCCCCAAAAGGGTGGTTTTTTTGCTCCCACCGAGCAGGGAGAGCTGTGTGCTCCTCACTTTCCCTGGAGGCCAGGGCAGAGCTGTCCCACGGAGGGAAGTCCTGGTGTCCCCAGGCATGAAGAGCTGGGACAAAGGCACAAAGGGTCACTTTTTTCCCTCCTCCTTTCTGTCCCTGTGACAAACAAACAGCCCAGGGACAGGGGCTGGGGCAGAGTTAACTTTTCCTTCTCTGTGAGCTGTCACCTGCACAGTGTCACCTCGATGGCCTCAAGGTGAAGCTCAGCCTCGATTCCCGGCTGGCTGTGACCACTGAGGGGCTTTTTGTGGGGGTAACCAGTGCTTCACTCACATGAACAACGTGCTGGGAGCTTCCAGGAGCTTCTGGAAGTGGCCCAGGTGGAAATCTGGGAGCTCTGAAGGGCTGCAGTGCCCCTGGGGCTGAGCCTGGAGCTTCCCAGGTGTGGAGCTGAGCTGAGCTCTTGCCACAAGAGAAATGCTCCTGGGTGCTGGAGCCTCTTCAGGGAACTGAGCTTTGGGGGGCTCCTTTCCCCACTGGGGGTGTCTGCAAAGGGCACAGGGCTCTTCCCCCCAGGCCAGGGGAAAAGAGGGACATCAGAGCGGGGCAGGAGCTGAGCCATGTGTGAAACATCTCCACAGCCAGAGCTGGGGCTGGAGGAGGTGTCCAAAAGGGCTGGCATGACCCAGCCACAAAGTGCCCAGGAAGCCACAGTGGCCCCTGGATGCTGCTCAGTTCCTCAAGCCTTGGGACACGACACCCACAGGGTGCATCCCCAGCAGCCCTGAGGCCTGGGAGAGGGGCTGCAACATCTCCTGCTGCTATGGGAATGCCCATGGCACTCACAGGGTGCATCCCCAGCAGCCCTGAGGCCTGGGAGAGGGGCTGCAACATCTCCTGCTGCTATGGGAATGCCCATGGCACTCACAGGGTGCATCCCCAGCAGCCCTGAGGTCCGGGAGAGGGGCTGCAACATCTCCTGCTGCTATGGGAGAGCCCATGACACCCACAGGGTGCATCCCCAGCAGCCCTGAGGCCTGGGAGAGGGGCTGCAGCACCTCCTGCTGCCATGGGAGAGCCTGTGGAGAGTCCCAAAGTGGCCCCACAGGGCTCTGGAGCACCAGGAGCCCTTTCCCACCAGCTGCCCACCCGCACCTCTGCCCACCCTCTCTGTCTGTCTCTGCTCCTCCTGCAGATTTTCGGGATCACCTCCCCAGGTGTTCCCTCTGCCACTGCCTCCCACCACAGCCCTGTTTTCCCGGTGGGGGGACCAGCCCTGCTGCTCTCGCTGCCGTGGGAAGGGCAGAGCTCTCTCTGCTTCCCCCCCAGCACCACCAGCAAAACCCCACGTGGGTTTTTGGGGGAGCGTGGGGTGGTGGCGGGGGGGGCTTTCTCCTCTTTTCCTCCTCTTCCTCCTCTCTCCTCTCCATCCTCCTCCTTCCTTGCTGTCTGTGTGTCTACCCGGCCTCCCTGCTCCCCTGTCCCCTGTCCCTGTCCCTGGCCGGGCGTCGCTATCTCACTCTCTGGTTCTTTGCAGATGGACGTAGTTTACACATTCCAGACCGGCGCCTCCTCTTTGCAGGGAGCCCTCAGGAGACAGCCTTCCATCGTGAGCCAGCACCACGATGTAAAAAATGTTTCTAGCCCAACCCATGTAGCTCTTTCCTCCGTCAATTCCACTCCCACCACTTCTGCTGTTGCTGCTGCTGCTGCATCTCCTCCTGCGGGCAGTGAGTGATGGTCTATTACAATGCATGACTTCTAATAACCACAGAGAGCACCTGCACCCACCTAACCCCGCCTGTTCTCTCCCTCTCAGCCTTGACTCGCACTCTCAGTCCCCAAACCTGAAGGACGGGGCGGGAAACCGTTCAAAACCCCCAGGTTTTTATGCTCCTAACAAAGTTATATGAACCTTTCTGGTCCTTTTCCCCCCCCAGTTCCTTGTTGCTTCCTCCAGTTTTACCTCTTCTCCTCCTTTGCAGGGCTGCTGGTTGAGCTCACCCTGCTGAGGGTGGGCAAAAATTGGCGGTTCTTCCTCAAAAAAACCCCCCGAGTTCACGAGCATTGCTGGGAGAAGGGCAAAGCTGAGCCCAAATCCTGCTGGTTCTTCCCACTGCCTGGCCCTGGCACACCCCAGGGATGGGCAGAGGCCTCGCTTGAAATCTCTTTTGGAGGCAGAGTGGCCGCTGGGACTGTCCCCAGGGCTGGCTGAGCCACGGGGAGGAGGGGGACAAGCAGGATTTGCTCCTGCCATGGGTGCTGCCTGTGGCTCAGCTGGTGACACCTGGGGGCTGCTGTCCCCTTCTCTGTCCCCACCTGGGGACTTGCATGGCCTGGGGACAAAGCTGAGCCATCCCTGTGCTGCCCTGGGGACATCCCCGGGGCTCTGTGGGGACATCCCCGGGGCTCGGATGGTGCCCAGGGCAGCCAGAGGATCCTCAGTGCCCACCTTGCTCTGCACACTCTGGATTCTGGGGTGTGCAGACACTGCTCTGCATGGAAATGGGCATGGAAAGCAATTCCTGCTGGATCCCAGTGGGAATTTTGGATCCTGGATCTAGCACTGGGTTTTCAGACCCTAAAAAAAGCCCCTGTCTGGTGCAGAGCCCCTCTGTGTGTTCATCATGGGCTGCTCTGCCCATGCTGGATCCCAGTGGGAATTTTGGATCCTGGATCTAGCACTGGGTTTTCAGACCCTAAAAATGGCCCTCTCTGTGTGTTAAATGTGGGCTGCTCTGCCCATGCTGGATCCCAGGGTGTGCAGACACACAACTGTGCATGGAAATGGGCATGGAAAACAATTCCTGCTGGATCCCAGTGGGAATTCTGGGTCCTGGATCTGGCACTGGGTTTTCAGACCCTAAAAATGGCCCTCTCTGTGTGTTAAATGTGGGCTGCTCTGCCCATGCTGGATCCCAGGGTGTGCAGACACACAACTGTGCATGGAAATGGGCACGGAAACCTCATTCCGGCTGGATATCAATGGGAATGCTGGATCCTGGGTTTCCAGACCCCCCAAAAAAGGCCCTGTCTGATGTCAAGCCCCTCCGTGTGTTGGTTGTTGGGGCTGGTGAGCACGTGGCCGTGGGTTCTGTCTGCAGGCTGGGAGCAGGGAATGTGTCTCTGCTGGATAATTGGCTTTTTTATTGCACAGTCACTTATCCCCGTTCTCCTCTGATTAGAGAAATACCCTCGGTGACTTTCTGGAGAGCTTTCAGGCTCCGCTGTTTATGCACTGTGGGGGAGGAGAGAGAATTTGGGATAATTTTGTTTTCTCTCTGTTTAGCTGACTCTGAGGCTGGCAGCTGATTGAGTTTAACCCCAGCGATTCTGGAGCAGCGACAGCTGCCTCCTGCATCTGGGAAAACTTCCAGGATTTTCTAATGGGATAAAATCTGCTTAGAAGGGCTCAGAGCAGAGGGTTTGGAGAGGGAGGGGAATGAGACCAAAATGCAGCTTTTTTGCAGTCTGTGGCTCCATGTTTTCCCCGTTTTTGCAGCGAGGGGCTAGAAAACTCGGATAGCTCGTGCCAACTTCACCAGGAGCTAACCCCAGGTCTCCAAACCTTCCCGCTGTTTTCTCGCCTGGATTTTCTCTCGTTTCCCCCTCTGCTCCTTCCCTTCTCTCCCAAAGCTCCTCTTCCCTCCACGCAGATCCGTGGTTGTCTCTCTGCCGTGGATGAGTTTTCCCAGGGCTGGACTTGCTCTGTCCCTCCTGGAATTGCTGGAGAGGTCTCAGGAAGGGAAGGATGCTCAGGTTTTGCAGGAATTCTGCCCTGGCAGGGGATGTGATTCCCCGCCCAACACGTGGAGGTTTCACGTTTCAGGGCAATGAATTCCAAGCGTTTGGAGGTTGCATTTGAAGTTTCCAGGTGGAGAGGAGGCGGGAGCCTGGCCGTGGGTGGGAGGGAGGGGCGGCTCCAGCCTGGAATTCAGCTTTGCCTGGCTCATTCAGAACACATTTCCTCATTGTTCCCCTTCCTTTGACGAGGGAACAGCTGAATTCATCTCGCAGCAGGCGATGGAGAAAGGAGGAAAATCTGAGGGAAGCTGCAGCAGGAGCTCCTTGTGGGGGCTGAGAGGGGCTGGGCTCAGGAAACTGAGCACAAATTCCTTGGAATTGCTCCAAGGGAGCCTTCTCTGCTGCTCCCAGCAGTGCTGGACAGATCTGCAGTGCTCTGGAGGTGATTTCTTGGGAGAAGAGATCTGATCCTACCTGAGCTTTGCTCCACAGAGCTGAGACTTCTGTGGAGCTGCTGCTAAATCTGACCTTGTAGATGCCACCTCCTGGTGGCTCTGGCAGTCCCTGGGCTGTCCTTGGCCACCTCCTGGTGGCTCTGGCAGTCCCTGGGCTGTCCTTGGCTTGGTTGGATTCGTTATCCTCCATCCAGTTGGTTTTTTGGGGGTCAGGACTTGCTGCTCTCAGGTCGTTGCTGATGTGACAGATGATCAGTCCGAGGTGGCCTCGCTGGTGTCCCTTGTCCTGTGCATTCAGCTGAATTTATCCAGGGTCATTAGTGCACAAATCCAGCTCTGAACTGGTTCCCAGCTCCCTCAAATTCCCATTTTTTCCAGGCCAGTGGTGCTGCAGCACTGGGGATACCCAGCCCTTGGTGCTCCAGCTGGGGTGTGTGCCCTGCTCCCTGTGCAGGAGCTCCTGGAGCTGCTTCCAACTGGGATGAGCTGAGCCCGTGCCAGGAAATTCCTCCTGATCCTGGGCCAGGTGCAAAAGGAACTTGGAAGGGCATCCCTGGTGAGAGGGGACAGGGAGAACTTGCAGGGTTCCAGGTGCAAGGAAGGAATTCCCTGCTCTGGTTTTGTGGGATCAGAGATCCTCAGGAGGTGTTTGGCTCTGCTGGGGGGTGAATTCCAGGGACAGCTGAAATAAGGGACAGTTTAAGTAAAGGAATAATTTAAATAAAGGGACATTTCAGTCCATCTCACCAGGATTTGGGGTGAGGTCTCTGCTCCCCCACCACACCTGCAGCCCACAGAGGTGGCAGACCCCGACAGCTTCTGACTTCCTTCAGCACCAAGGGGATTTCTGGATCGTTCCCCCTCCAGCTCTTCTCTCTCCACTCCCACAGCTGGGGAGGATTCCCACAGGGATGCTGCTCCCCTGCCCCTTTTGTGGGATCTGTGGCTCTCCTCCGTTCTGTGCCGCAGTTTCAGCCACGGCAGGGGATGTTAGGGGATGTTCCTCAGGGGTG
The DNA here is from genome assembly GCA_013397095.1 of Sterrhoptilus dennistouni. Taxonomy (NCBI): domain Eukaryota; kingdom Metazoa; phylum Chordata; class Aves; order Passeriformes; family Zosteropidae; genus Sterrhoptilus; species Sterrhoptilus dennistouni. The sequence continues at coordinate 20,781 of VWZU01019074.1, forward strand.
GAGGCAGCTGAGGAGGAGCAAAGCTCCTTCCACAGGGCAGGAGACCGAGCACAACAACTAAAATTGCTCCAGGGAGTTTTCCCTGCTGCTTCCAGGGGAGCTGGACAAATCTCCAGGATTCTATGGGAGAGGAGATGTCCTGGTCCCACAGGAGCTCTGCTCCACAGAGCCAAGGCTTCTGTTGCTTCCCTAAAACCCCAGCAGAGCTGGGCTGTGACACTTGTCACCCACCTGAGCCAAAACCTGTGAGCTGGAGGGATTTGAGGCTGGAATTGCAGAGGATGTGGAGGGAACAGGGGATCCACTGGCAGCCACCAGAGCTCTGAGGTGGCAGAGCCATCCCCTGGTGCTCCAAACCAGGCTCTGCATCTCGTGCTTGAGCCTGGATTTTGGTGGAGCTGCCCCAGGGAGTTTCCCAGGATTGTACGTGTGGCTGGAATTCCTTTAAAATATCCCACAGAATCTGAGTTGGTTCCCAGCTCCATCAAATTCCCCTTTTTCCAGGCCAGTGGGACTGCCTTTGAAACCACTGGGTCTCCTGCAGGTGCAGGGAAGCATCCAGAGCTCCCAGCAGTGTGGGAAAACTCACCCAGACCTGGATGTTCACCTGGCTCTGGCTCCCTCCTCCCGGCACCCACCTGGATCTCACGCTTCCCACGGGCTCCAAAAAACCCAGAGACACCTTTGGGAACCCCAATTTCCTCTCCAGAGGTGTAGGAACGACCCTCCCCAACCCCACCCAGGGCTCCCACAGTAGTTTTCCCCCGCTGTTTGCCTAACCCACCTCCTTTTGGAGCCGTAGTTTCCCCCCTCCTCGTTTGTCCTCGTGTCCGTCCGTGAGCACACACACGACACACACACACAGATTTAACGAGCGACTAATTAACCCATTCTGGCTTTCCGTCCATCCAGACTGGTGATGTTGGGGGTGGTGGTTTTTGAGTCGTCCCGTTGTCTTTTCTTGCAGCTTCTGAGGCCGCCCCGTAGCCGGTGGGTTCCCACCACCCCCGTAGTGCCTGACTCTGACCCCCAAGTTCACCGTAGATGTCTCATTATTTTTGGTTTTTGTTGTTTTGGTTTTTTTTTTACCGAGCTGTCTGTTCAGTGGTGGTTTTGTTGCCTGTGGTCGTGCTGTTGGTTTTTTTTTTTATTATTATTATTATTTATTTTTGTCGTTCGATGGTTGTCTTTCACCATTTATTTTCACTTCTTCCCTCGAGCCCTGCCCTGTGGCAGCCCCACTGACCCCTGTTTTTTCTTCCCCCTCACCTGCCCACGCCGCCCAGATCAAAGTGGTGAATGCGTTCCGTAGCTCCCTGTACGAAGGCCTCGAGAAACCCGAATCCAGAAGCTCCATCCATAACTTCATGACTCACCCGGAGTTCATCCTGGAGGAAGACGAGCCTCGGACACCATTCCTTGACGGCGCCGAAGACGAGCCCGAGCCCGACGGACTCCAAAAGCGAGGTGGGGGCGGCCTGGCGGGGTCAGGGAACAGGAACAACAACGCCGTGGACAGCGAGTTCAGCTTCCCGGAGCCCGGGAGCCCCTTCCACAGCCTGGAGACGTCTGTTTGACCTTTTAGAACTTGGAATTCCCCCTCCTCCTCCTCCTCCTCATCGTCATCATCCTCCTCCTCCTCGTCCACCTCGGCGCCGTGTGATCCCGGCACCAGTAACTGATCACACCGTGTCAAACTGCTCATGCCTTGTATCATCATCGGGGTTTTGTTGGGGGTTTTTTGGGGGTTTTTTTTGGTGGGGAAGAGGGGGGTGTTTATCTGTTTTTTCTTTTTGTTTTGGTT
>VWZU01019080.1:0-24514 GCA_013397095.1 Sterrhoptilus dennistouni
GGTCGTGATCGGGACCGGAATCGCTGCGGGCGTCAGTCCTCTTTCGTTTACAATATGCAAAGTGCTGCCAGATCACCGTGCTCGGTGCACGGTGCTTCTCTGCTCTCTGTACCACTGCGCACATTACAGCTTCGCAAGGACTAAAGATATGGAGAGACGTCTTGCACAGAAAAATGTGCCAGGACAAAAACGTGTCCTGCATGTCCCCTTCTAGTCATCCAGATTGTGGTGGTGTATGAATGGCTTGGACATAAAACGACTAATCTAGCAAGTGCTTATCTTCCGCTATATTTCGCTGAGCCAGAGCTACATCAACAGTGTAGATTGTGTGAAACAAAAAAGGATATGGGAATACGTAAAACTGAGAAAAACTGTGCACAGCACACAGTGATTGTGTGTAGTATGCGCACTGTAAAGCGGAAAAACTGAATGCTATAGCTGGGCTTCAGTTCTGTCTAGATCACACAGGGCGAAGAATGAAGCCATAGTGTGTGAGCAGTCACGGGTGCCGTTCAGTTTGGACTGTGACTCTGTGAAACGGAAGGCTTAGGAGGGTACCTAGAGCTGAAAAGGAAAGTGCCCATGGCAGAGTGTGTGCTCATATCTTGATGGGTGCAGTTGAAATTGGGGGCAGCGAGATCTTTCTCAGCTGACACTTTTGTGACCTGTCTTTGGCAAATATTTTCAAGTTGGTTAGTGGACTCTTGAGAGAATGAAAAGCTTTGTTCATGCAAAGGAGTTCACGTTTCCCTTTGAGTTTGGTGCAAAGAAAAGTACGGCATTTCAGGAACATTTACACAGAAGCTCAGGAAGAACCACAGAACCACAGTATTAGAAAATATCCCAGTTTACTGCAGCATCTCAGTTCTGAGAGTTTTACAAAACAATGTATTTACAGGTGAGGAAAGGACTAACTCAGCTGGAGTGTGCTTTGCTGGGGCAGGAACAGATTACAGAGGATAAAGGAAGAAAGTCAGCACATTCACGAGTCACATTTTTCTTTACAAAAGTAAGATAGGTGTAATGCTGGTGTGCACAGCTGACTGATGTTGTCCTTGTGGGCAGAACCCCGGGAAGAATTCAGTGCAGCCCTTGTGCTCTTCACAGTGACTTCAGGCACCTGGGGCTCAGGAGACGCTGCATCAGCTCAGCTCAGTGTGATGTTAAGGCACAATGTGATGATGCGAATGGCTCTGGATCTCCATGTATGCCAGCAGCTCTATCTGTGGCTTCTCTCACAATGAGTGATGGTGTTTGATCCCTGCCCTGCTGGCTTTCTTTGGGGTGAGTGATGGCATTTGAGCTCTGCCTGTGGCTTCCCTTGGGGTGAGTGATTGTGTTTCAGCCCAACCTCTCTCTTTCAGGCCTCCAGCTCTGGACTTGGCCATGCCAGAAGCAGAGTTGAACGGAGGACAGAAGGAGGAGACTATGGTATGGGACAAGGGAGGGATCCCAAAGGGAATCCCCCCAAAACTACAGCAAGACTTCCCTTCAACCCCCCCTATGGCTGAACACCAGAGAAAGGGGTATGGACAGCCGTTTGAAAACAAATGCATGACAGAATATACGCTGAGACCTTGTTTTTGAACTTGTCCAATAAAGTTTGTCTCTAAACACAAAGTGTTTGTCTTTTTTTTTAAATTTGATTTTTAAAAAAGTTTATTACTATATGTAATCCTGAATGATGGCTCATTCAAATTGTTCGTGGGAGCTGCACTAGCTTACCCCTCAAGGGAAACTTCTCCAAACATGGATTTCTAAGACTAAGGGATAAACCAAACCACCATCTCTGGTTGCACATGGAGTCCCAGGCACTTGCAGCGAGGTAGAGGGAGAGTTGAAGTTCACAGTAGAGGCTGTGCATGGCTGGCACTGCCAAGTGTCTCTAGCCAGCGCTGTCCAAGAGGTGTCCAGGGAGGGATCCATCCCTAGAGGCCTGTGTGCTCCTGGATCCAGTCTCGCAGGCTTGTGAGCCGGCTGTACACCCCAGGTTTGTTCCTCTGAGCACAGCCATCACCCCAGCTCACCACGCCGGCCAGGAACATCCGACTGCTGGGCTCCACACTGACCAGGGGCCCCCCAGAGTCTCCCTGCACAGAACCACACAGGAACATAAGCACCAACCCCATAGATCACTCTCATGCAGCGTTAAAGTCAATCGCAAAAACTGAGCAAGAAATAATCAATCAGTAAATCCCCATCTAAGTCAGCTATCGTTACAATCTTTTGGCCATTCCCTGAAACAAATATTTAAGCATGACAGTAACAGCCACAGTGCCAGAACAAAGAACTATAAAATACCAGTCGAGCAGCCTGGCTTGCTAACTAAGACTGAGTAACAGCCAGAAGTTGGAGTACAGTTATACATTCTATCTGGTGAGAAAGAGTCTAAATCCCGTGGTTTTGGGCTGTAGTTTTGGAATCTTAGTCATGCATCGACACAACTTGCTGCTGGTGCCCATTGTAATCTGTCCATTGTCTGAATCCAGGAAGATTCCCATAGATTTGTTTTATGTTAAAAATGCAAATAGAAGTACCAGAATGAGCAGGGCTGAGCAAATGCCTGTCTCCCTGCCTAATAACCAGCACTAAATCCAGGTGCTGCCTTACCTGGCAGGCATCCACACCACCAGTTAGGATCCCCACACACATCATGCGTGGCGTCAGCTGGTCTGTCAGGAGCTGGTTACACACGGTCTGGTTGATGAGCCGGATCTCTGCCTTCTGCAGGATGGAGGCTCCCGTGCCTGTCAAGATGGAGGAGCAGCTTAAGTAAAAAACCACATTTTTAAGCAGCTCCCTGTTTTTTCCCCTCAAGAAACACAGAAATCATAGACTTGTAGAATTTCAGAATGGCTTGAATTCAAAGAGAACTAAAGCCCATCTCATTCCACCCCTAGCCATGGGTAAGGACACTTTCCACTAGACCAGGTTGCTTCAAGCCATGTCCAACATGGCCTGGAATGCTTCCAGGGATGTGGCAGGCATAGCTTCTCTTGGCAACCTGTTTAAAATACATCAATGCAGTCCCAAATCACATGCCAGTGCTCACCTCCTTCTGCAGTTGCTCCCCATCCGGTCACCCACAGGTCCTTGCCCACAGGGAAGTTGTGGGTGGCATCGGGCAGGCAGATGGGCTGGACGACGGCCGTGAAGGTGACAGGGCTCTGCAGCTCCAGCACAGCAATGTCATAGTCATAGGTGTAGTCATTGAACAAGGGGTGGGAGATGATGCGCTTGATTTTGCGGGTTTGTACATTGGGGCCACTGAGGTCACCTTGGTCAGTCAGCCCCAGGTAGGCTGTCCATAGGCTGGGGTCTGAGTACCTGCATGAAACACAGGGTGAGACCTCATCTTGGAGACAGCACCGCTCACTACCTTCAACAGTTTTCTTGTGGAATGCCTCTCAGAGTCAGTGTTGGAATATTGTGTGCGGTTTTGGTCGCCACAATGTAAGAATAATATTAACCTATTAGAGAGCTTCCAAAGAAGGGCAATGAAGATGGTGAAGGGCCTTGAGGGGAAGCCATATAAGGAGCAGCTGAGGGCACTTGGTCTGTTCGGCCTGGAGAAGAGGAGACTGAGGGGAGACCTCATTGCAGTTACAACTTCCTTGTGAGGGAGAGAAGAGGGACAGACTCTAATATCTGTTTTGTGGTGCCCAGTGACAGGACCAAAGGGATTAGCTTGAAGTTGTGTCAAGGGAGGTTTAACTTGGATATCAGGAAAAGGCTCTTTTCCCCAGAGGATGGTCAGGTACTAAAACAGACTCCCCAGGGCAGTGGTCACAGCACCAAGCCTGACCAAGGTCAAGACGCATTTGGACAGCACTCTTGGGCACATGGGGATGGTGCTGTACAGGGCCAGGAGCCAGACTTGGTGATCCTTGAGGGTTTCTTCCAACTCAACTTATTCTGTGATTCTGTGAAATACCTGGAAGCACAGGGATGTGAGACCGGTACCTGATGCCTTGCAGTGGCAGGAAGCAGTGTGCAGCCGACACCAGCCAGCTTGCTGACACCAGCGAGGCCCCACAGATGTGGCCCTGGCCCTTGACATGCAGGCTGACCTGCCACGGCCATTCTCCCACATCCGAATTCTGTCCACCAACAATCCGCGACTTCCTGACGTAGGACCGGAGCCCACAGTCTAGGGCAGAGAAGGAGAAGGGGTGCTTGGTTTCTCCTGTTCCCATCCCATGCCTCCCCTCTGGTTCCTCCAGGACATCTGACAGCACGAATGCCCTGTTATGCATGTCAGGAAGGGCTGATGCCCTATGCACAGATGCTAAATTAGCTACAACATTTACTGGCCAACTCTGTAAAGCCCCTGTATTACTCATCTAAGCCCTCCTGAACAACACAGACACTCCACAGACCGCTAAAGAATGTGTCTTGGATATTTCCAGATCAAGCTCCGGCACCGCAACACCCCAGGGCCCTCTCTGCCACACTGGGGTGTTTCTCTGAGAGGTCCAGCCCAAAATCCCATGCATGTCTCCCCCATTCCTCAGGCACTCACTGCAGTTGTCTTCGTCAGAGTGATCCTCACAGTCCTGCTCCCCGTCACACTCAGGGTTCTGTTTGCTGATGCAGCGTCCACTGCGGCACTTGTACGTGTACTCCTTGCAGGGGACTGTGGTCTGGCCAGCTGCAGGAAAGATGGAGGCACAGGGGTTAGCCCTGGTTCTAGGGAGGTCACATCACCTTCACCTCTTCTGCCCACCCCGTGCGAACACACACAGGAGGGTGCCGAGCCCCAAGGAATTCCATCAGAGGCTGCGTTTGACGGCAGTCACCCTCACCTGTGCTGCAGCCGCCCTCATCGCTCCCATCCCCACAGTCGTCCTTGCCATCACATTTCTGTGTGCTGGGGACACACTTCCCATTGTCGCACTTGAAACTGTCAGCTGCACAGCCTGGGGACAGAGAGCAGCTGGGCATGAATCCTGGCAGCACCTCAGCACACAAGACAAGTAAAGTCTCTGCAGCTCCAACATAGTGTGTCTCCAGTCTCTTCTCCAGACTGCACACCACCACTCAGTTATTCAGCCCTTTCTATTCCTACACCTCTGCTCATCCTTCTTTCCTCTGAGCTCTCATTTACCTGTACCAGTTGAGTCTCTGCCATGCCTGGGTTTTTTTTTCCTGCTCATTTCCAGCACAGCACTTGATTCCCTCCATCCCAAGAGCCTCCATCACCCTCATTGCCCCCTGTGCCTGCTCGAGCCCCTCAGCCCTTTGTGTGTCTGCAGGGTGAGTCACTCACTACATTGTAGCTCATCGCTGTTGTCGCCACAGTCGTCCACGTTGTCACAGACCCAGAACTTGGGCTTGCACCAGCCGTTCTGGCACCTGAACTGCTTCTCGGTACAGGCTGGAAGAGCAGAGTAAGAATTGCGGAATCATTTAGATTGGAAAAGACCTCCAATAGCATCAAGTCCGACCTGAGACCAATCACCACATTGTCAACCAGACCAGAGCACTGAGTGCCACATCCAGTCATTCCCTTGACACCTCCAGGGATGGTGACTCCCCTGGGCAGGCTGTTCCAATGCTAGAAATTAGGGGAGAGGCCTGCAAAAGCACCTGTGGCGTCACCAGTAACCCACCCACCATGGCAGCTCTCCCAGTGGGTCAGCAAGAACTTTGGAATCCCAGCAATCAGCTCGGGACTGTGCACATGTACATAAATACACGACACACTCAGTACATCCACGGTACTTCCACTTTTCTGAAGAACAAAGCCATTTGGAGCTGTCGTGTCTGAGGCAGTGGAGGCTGAAGCTGACATCAAAACAGCAGGACAGCCAGAGGCAACATTGAAGCAAAGCAATTGCTGCAAGCACTGGGAAAACACCTGAGAAATCAGGATCATGGGCCAGCAACACACTCTTCACCAGATAACTGCCCTCCCAAACCAGGGCATCTCATCCTCTCTAATAAATTGCAGACCCTGGACAATAACATTAACTATAGGAGAGCTCTGCTAATCCAAGAGGAAAACTTGTTGCACATAGAAACAACTCCTGTGTGTCCCGTGGGTTTTCCAGATGAGCTCTGCAAAGCCTGCCCAGTTGGGTAATGAAATGTGTCCTTCCACACAACTCAGCTCAGCCAAACCCACAGCCAGCAGGATTACAAAGAAAAACACATTCCCTGCTGGGAGGAACTGGAAAGGGAGGGCAATGTCACTGGGAGAGGGCTGGATTAGCAGGAACCCACAGCTCCTATGCTGAGAAGGGATCCCAAATTGTGCACAGGGTCTCACTCCAGCCTGGAGGAAGTGGCGGGTTCCACCCAGCACTGAGTCCCACTACCCAGAACAAGCCTAACCACCCTGGGGCAACATGGCCTTTCCGATGCTGTGCCAAAGGGAAACAAAGGCTGAACTTACTGCAGGACCTCTCATCGCTGCCATCCACGCAGTCCAGCCACCCATCACAGCGCATGCTCCTGTCGATGCAGCGGCCGGTATTGCAAGTGAACTTGCCAGGGCAGGCTGAGAGGGGCAAAGGGAAAAAATCACACATGAGCCCTCTTGGTGTCCCCTCTACATCCCTTCCACAGAGTTCCCTATGCCTGCTTATGGCAGAACACAGCAGGAAGATGAGGAGGTTTGCAGGAAAGCAAGGCATGCTGCTATCCCCCTGGAAAAGGCTGTTTCCCGGTTTACAGGGCAGTGTAAGCACAGAGGAGCTCCACATCTCAGGGAAATCACTTTCCCCACCCCAGCGTTTCAACTCACGGTCGCTGGAGTCATAGGACAGGAACTCGGCAGAGAAGCCTGTGTCTGTGTAGGACTGGTCTGAGTGGAACAAGAGCTCGATTTTGTTGGTGGTACTGGCCACCACAAATTGGGAGCGCTCCCCACAGTACCTGCAGGGAGAGAGCAAAGGGGAGTCAAAGAGCTGGAGGTCAGCACCAAGAAAACTTCCTTCTATCCCTGATCTCCCTCCACACCCTGGGAGCTGAGGGGGCAGGAGAGCAGAGAGCAGGTCTGATCTCAGCACAGACTGCTGGGCCTCAGGGGCTGAATTCTGCTGCTGCTGGCAGAAGGTTTGGACCAGTTATAAACACCAACTTATCATCTTAGGAATGACTGGGAACAAATTCTTCCACATCCCTGCCTGCCCCGTGATGTGTCTGATCTCAGATACACTGGACTCGTGCAGGATCCTGTCTCACCACAGGCGGGTGGGATCACGTACATGAACAGCACTGCAGAGGCAGGTGTTGACTTTGAAACTCTCTCTCTGAGGCAGGGTCAGCTTCCTTGTCCAAAACATTGTGAAACAAGATTAATCACCTGCCTGTGAGGTACCAACTTCCCTGTCTGGCCCAGCTTATATCAGGCTGGGGAATGCATCACAGGATACAAAGGCCCTAAGAATGGAGAGCTGCTCATTCAAGCAAACCTACCCCAGATGTTCCTGCCTTCCCATACATAAGCTGTATGCTGTGATGCTCCACACAGTCTGGCAGGGGTTCAGTTTCAGCACACCACAGAACCAAGTGTGGGGCTCCTCACTCATCATGGGGCAGTCCTGGGCACCCTCCTCCCAGCCCTGACAGCACCAGCACACTTGTTCCCACAGCAGATTAAGGAAAGCACAAGGTTCTGTTCAACTAAACGATGCCCCTCCATGGGTTCAGTCACTCAACACCCACCTCGTGCCATTGATCTGCACGTAGTCTTTGGTGCAGGAGCTTACTGGGATCCCGGGCTCCAGCACAAAGAACATGTTGAAACGCACTTTCACATTCTTTTTGGAGGGAACCTGCAAAAGGAAGCACAGTGTCAGTGCGATGTTGCTTTCTGGAGCAAGGAAAAAGGAATAGTTTCACAGAAAGAGGATTGTGCTTGGGGGGAGGACAGAAAATAGCTGAAAAGGGGAGGTCAGTTTTCTAGCAGGAGAAGAAACAGCTTCATAAAAGTGACTGAGTCACCTCGGCCCCAGAATCCCCAGTGGAACAGATATACAAAGGGGTGGAAGCCAGACCTCTGGTAATCAGCCAGTAATTGGCCTGTCCCAAAGCCCACACTCTCATCCTTCCTGTGTAAAGTTACAGGGTATTTCATGGGCTTCTGTGGGGTTCAGGCCTTTTGCAACCTCTTCTGCCCTTGCCCCCAGCTGCTGCAAGTTCCCTTGCACCATTGTCCTGTACAACCAGGGTCATTTGACAGACTTGTTAAGGCAAACAGAGGGCCCATCTCACCTCAATGTTCCAGACACAGTCCATGTCCGGGGGATAGTGTGCTGGGTAATAGGGAGTTGTGAAGGTGCCGCTGTCTCCCTTCAGGGTCCCACCACAGGCTAAACACAAGCAGGAAGGTAATGACAAGTTAGAGATTTAGATGTGGTTTTTCCAAGCCTCAGCTGGCTGTCATCAGAGGCAGAGGCAACGGCCTCTAACAAGATAAAGTCACTCTCTGGAGAGAGCAGCTCTGCTCCAAGGCTTGAGAGAACCCAGGAGATCTACTATGCGCTTCTTGTATACATCCATCTGCATGTATAACTCAACATAAATTCTCATTTTTGCCTCCTCAGGGGACATCTTTACCAAGCAGCCAAGAACGCTGTAGGCAAGGCAAGCACCAAGAGGTGACCTGCTTCCAGGTGCTCCAGCCCTGGAAACACCCCTGACAAACTGACTGCAGCCACAGCCACCTCTCTGTCCAGATGCCCATGGCAGGGAGAGATGGGGAAACAAGCCAAGGCCTCACCTTTCATTTTTGCTCACCTTTCATCTTTGGGAGCTGGAAGAACTCAGCCTTAAAGCCAGGGAATCGCCCCTCCTTGTTGGTAACTAATGTGACTAGCATGACGTTCTGGGAGGACAGGAAGGTCAGATTGTAGGACGGAGCATAATTCCCACAAAGCCTAAGAAGCAAAGGACAGAATCTATAAGGCACTGCTGCACAGGGAGCCTCAAGCAGCACAGCTCAGGTCTGAGCAGCGGCAGGAGCAGGACATCTCAGGATCACTCTGGACTTGGTGCCATACAGGAACACCCACCTAACCAAGGCGTGGGGCTCCACGGGGCTCAGAGAGTCGTAGACCTTGATGTAGTCACTGTCATCTCTGCACGGCTCCAGCTCCAGGGTCTTGAAGGTGAGACTGATGCTGGAGCTGGCATCTGCCCTCAATGCCCAGTAGCAGAGGGCATTGTTGGGGTATGGGCTGTTGGGGAAGCCTGGTGTGGTGAAACTGGTGACTTCCCCTTCCTTGGCGTGAAGGGAGAACATGCAGCTGTCTGCCCAGAGAGTAGGGAACAGTTAACAAAGCAAACAAGTTTTGCCCTGCCTTTCCCTAGCATGCAGAGAATAATTCCTGCATGCTATCTACAGGGCAGATGGCTCTTCCTAGATAACAGCAAGGCCTGTGCCACAGTCTGTCCAACCCCAAACCAGCTCCAAGGAGCACACTGGGGTCTCCCTTGCATGCAGAGCACCTCTCTCCAGACCCTTCCCCATCCTGCAAGAGAAACACCACCCTAAAGAGACCACTGAGATGGAAGAAGAATTGTACTTACTGTCCCGGGCAGAGTGAGCTATGCTGGGGTCCACAGCTGCAGGAGAAAACAGAGAAAACAGGCATCACCCTTAGGGCTATGGGAAATCCCTGGGCACAAAGCCAAGGCTGTTTCTCAGACTGTCATTGACCTGGCCTCGCTTGTGGAGTCTCTCCCTACAAACTGGCAGGGGAGGCTGCTCTTGCCTGGTCTCTGGCAGCTGAGGGAGAATTCATCCCTGTCCCTCTTCCCTGGGCTCAGAGAAGACAGAGCCTTCCAGCAAAGGGGAGCAGGTCTGTGCAGTCCCCTTCAGGCTCTACATCCTATTAAGCTGTGCTGTGACACCCAGGTCCTTACACCACCCTCAGGGCTGGCTTTCCCATGGGAGGGCTGTGACCAGCACCTTCTCCTTCCAGAGGAATATCCCAGCTGGTCCCACACAGAGGCCCAGGACAGCAGAACCAATACTCACGGAAAGCGATGACCGACTCCACCTTCAGCATGGGGTTTCTCAGGCGGGGGTTCCACCTCTGCACCAGGCTCTGCTTGTCAGCCATTGCACTGTCCAGGCTCTCTTCCCGGTACTTGGGCACAAGGAATTCTGACCAGTAGTAGGCAATGACACTGCCTTCACTGTGGAAAAGGCAGTTGTGGGGTGAGGGCAAGGACAAACATGAGAGGACTCATACACCACTAGAAGAAGGGGCCAGACTACTTGATGAGCCATTTTTGGAGCCTGGTCACAGGGAAGGGAGAATTTCAATGACAAGTTAAGCAAACTGCCTGCCAGCCCAGGGAGTCTCTCTCAATGCTGCCAAGGCACCACCCACTGCAGTTCACTGCACCACACCTTAATTTTCCCAAGACATCTGGCAGAAAACAAAATGCATTTTCAGGTGAATTTTTACTGCTCATCCTTTCCTGTGTCACTCAGGATGACTACTGGGGTGCTTCCATCCCAGCATCCTGGGAAGGAGGGTAAATGGCTGGTGTAATATCCCAGCACCTTGGATGGGGTTCAGGCCATGCCTAACACTCACCTGAAGGCAGTGATGACTGTCTCTTTGTGGTAAGGACCAATATCAGCATGATTCTTGTAGATCTCCTCCACCTGAAAGTGTTATAAAGGGGTGTTCAGCATGTCTCGAAGTGAGGAAAAGGGAAAGGCTAAAGACAGACAGAGCTCCAAGCCTGTGAAGGAAAACCAGGGTGCATGAATCTGCAGAGCCAAAGAAAGAAAGAGGGAGAGTTGAGAGCCCCAGAAGAGCCCAGAGCTGCCCATCACAGCCTGTTCTGACCCACTTCACCCCAGTCTTCCCTGGGGGAAGTAAATCCCCAAGTCTGAGTGAAGAGACGAGACCACCCACAGCCTCAGCCTCCTTCAGACAGCCATCTGGCTCAGTTCCTGTCCCTGACTCATCCAGTGATTCTGGGACATGCCCTCGAAGTTCCTATGGCACAGGGAGATGCTGTGGCACTGGGCTGGAGTGCCCAACATCCAGCTCCAAGGAAGGTCCCTGGTCCCAGCCAGTGTGTCACAGCAAGTCGGGAAAGCTCCAAGGAATCTTACATGGCATAACCCCATGGCCATGAGGCAAGAGAAAAATTCTTTGCTTGCAGAAGGAGGAAGGCAAGAAACCTCTTACCGTGCTCTTCACCTTCTTGGCCAGCATACTAAATTCTGGAGAGCTGGAGTTCTCATAGGCATCCAGGAATTCCCAGTTCAGAACCCGCAAGTGGCCATTGAAAACCTTCTGGATGGGTGTGTTCCTATCTAGAAGTGAACAGGTCACGGTCAGGAAGGCCAGTAAGGGCTGCGACTGGTGTCACAGTAGATGCCTAGTGACAGCAGTTGGGGCAGGGAGGTGGAAGTGGTGTCTCCAGAGCTTGAGAGAGCACATGTGAGCAACACCGGGTAACAAAGCAACAAAGCTTTTTTTTCCGTGTGAATGGATACATTTCCAGCGTGTCACCCTACGTGTCACCACCCACCAGATGTCACACTCACATTTGAAGTGCCAAAACAGGAGGCCAGTGGTGAGAGAGACAAGCAGAAAAACAATGATCAGGACGGTGACGACCACCCGGCGCTTTGGGCCACGCTTCTCCATCTTCTCGGAGTTCATGGCAGGGAGGAACTCCACCCCTTCATCCAGGTTGTTCATGTCCTGGGAGAGAAGGGAAGGCAGGACAGTGGGAAGGTTGTTCCCAAAGGCTGGCATGGGGAGGTCCAGCCACACAGCAGCCTGAAGCACATTTGAAGACAAGGAATGCGGCACCACTGAGCGCAAACCTCAGCATCAGCAGCTCCACAGCCACGGCAGGACAAACCCTGAAGGTTTCTTCTTTGCTTTTCTGCACACCTAATTCCTTTTTGAGCCTATTAAAAGGTCATGAGCTTGAGCAAACTCAGGGGCAAGTCCACATACCCTCTGTGACCACAGCAAGTCACAAGCCCACAAGCTCCAAGATCTGCCTCAGCAGATGAAACTGCAGAGAAACATTCATCCCCACAAAGTGCTCACTGTGTGCAGGTATGTCACCCACAGCTCATGGGGCACAGCATGCCATAAATAGCATTTCCCTAAAAGAAGAGATCAAGCTGCTTTCTTCCTTTACATTTTCACAGTCCTCTGTCATGCCTCCTGGGCCACCAGTACACATGTGTTTCTGTTAGGAATCTCCCACGCAGCACTAACACTTGTTAAAAGAAATAAACCAAAAAGCTAAGATAAACACACTAAACATCCCCACAGCCCATGAGCCATGCTCTCTGGACAAGACGTGGAAGAGAGGACCGAGGAATGACGCAGCTCTCGCTGTCATCACTACCCCATAATGCGCTGGGTGAGGAAGTAGATGTGCTGAAGCATCGAGCTCTGTATCAGCTGTAAAACCATTGGTACCTCAGGGTTTCACCTTCTCTCACCTCTTGTTCTGTTCCTCCATCCTTGCCCTGCTCGTGTATCTGCACCTCTGACCCAGGGGGGGCTGGAACAGCTGCAGACCCAGATGTTTTCAGAGGATCCCACACAGCATCCTTGGTACTGTTGGACATCGTGGGAGCCCAGATTTGCACCCACCCTGGCACTTCCTCTCCTCCCAGCACTGGCAGTGGTGTGGGCAGAGCTCACCACCTTCCCATTTTCTAGCAGGCATTCAGCAGCTTCCTGGTCTCTGGAACCTGAGCACGGACACCACAGCACAAAGTGCCAAGTTGCACAAATCTGCAGCATTTCCACATGCTCTGTGCTCCAGAAGGGTAACTCTGTCTCCACAAACACAGGGTTTTGCCTGTCCTCTCTCAGCCTAGGGCTCACATAAACCTATGCCAATAGCTTCAGTTAATTTGATGCAAATGTCACAAGCCCCTAAATTCAGGAAAAATATGTACAAGGGGGATATGGCTTGATAGGACATGGGGGAATGGCTTTGAAACAAAAGGTAGCAGGGTTGGACAGGATACTGGAAAGAAATGCTTCCCTGTGAGGGTAGTGAGGCCTTGGCAGAGGTTGCCCAGAGAAGCTGTGGCTGCCTTATCCCTGGCAGTGTTCAAGGCCAGGTTGGACAAGGCTTGGAGCAGCCTGGTCTAGTGGAACGTGTCCCTGCCTATAGCAGGGGGTGGGACTCGATGGTCTTTAAGGTCCCTTCCAACCCAAACCACTCTGGGATTCTATGAAAAACAACTAGCAAAGGGGATCCTGCCAACAGAGGGACCTCTGAGCCTGCTGTGCAGACATAATGAACAAGCCATCCTCACTGCATTTCCTCATTGAACTTCCAGTAGGTGCTTCATCTTATCTTTTCTCAGCCTCACCTGGCAGGAAAACCCAGCTCCCACTTGAACCATTCCCTCACTTCTTTTGCCCGTTTCTTCACCCAATGCCTGTGCTCTCCTCCCACCCTCCACACCCAACTGCAGCCTCTCCTCCTTGCAGTATTTGCCCGGGGCCCTTCACAGCAGAAAGGGAAATGGCAGGCACCTTACTCTGAGTTTCTGTCAAGGATACTGTAAGTCTAATCCTCTGCAAACACCAGAAGACCACCAAGACCAGAGCTACCCACCAGCTGCTCTCAGAATCCTCCCAGTTTATAATTTGGTGGTTCAGGGAAGGAGCCTTTGTTCATTTTTGAGTTTTACTGCCTAAGGCTAGGCAGAAAGAACTGTTTCCATCCCCAAAATCTACCCACTTCCAAAATAAACAGACCTAACAGGGCTGCAGAGGACAACCCCATGGGGAATGCCCTGAATCCTTCTTTGGCTTCTGATCATACAGGAGAAGCCTGAAGATATAACTCAAGGAAACTTTGAAACACATGACACACAAAATAAACCTTCGATACATAGAGACATCCTAAATCAAGAAACTCTTCAATCAAAGTCAAGACTACATGGAGTTTGACACACTGTCTTCCAAATATCCGTCTGGCTCCTACCAGTTTTCCTCACATAATAAATCCCCCCAAACCTGGTAAAGAGAAGAAACTGGTCACAAAACTCGCAAACACATCCTCTCTCCCTCCCACAGGGCTGCACACAATGCTGAGCCTTCTCAGGACTTCCAAAATGTTGCTGCTGTTGGCAGAAAGCAAAGTATTTAATTCTTTATTAACATCTGCAGGAGCCTGTGGCAAGAAGACAGTCTGAGGGGCTTAAATGATCTATCAGTTTCCCCAGATGTCCTGGAGTCAGCAAGGAAGAATTGCAAAGAAAACCAATTTTCCATAAAAAAACCCTTCAGCTGCGGGGACCTTCAGCCCTCTACAGAATTCCTACACTTCAATTTCACCAAACTGCCAGAAAAGAACAAGGCTCCGTGGCAAGCAGGAGCTCCTGCTGTACAACACTGCACAACAATGTGGCTGATGCACTGAAACACCCCCTTTGAGCCAAAGGTTGTGTCTTTGCAGAGAGAAAGCACTCCCAGGGAGAAAATTGTTGCTGTGATTAAATAAGAAGGCAAACAGAGCTCCCCTCTGCCTCCAGCCCACACAGGCACATGTACTGCTGCTCACCATCTGCTCTTTCTTTAGGCAATTTCTCTGCCTTCCTTAGACAAAAAAAAAAAACAAAACAAAACAAAACAAAAAAACAAAAAAAAACCACGTTAAACCTGTGAGAGTTTACAGCATGCCTTTGTCAGGTTGTTCTTGCTCCAAAGCTGAGCCAGCAGCAGCTCAAGAGAAATGACAGGAGACTTCTGGGAAGGTTACTTTTGTTTTTCCTCCAGTACACGGTGCATGCACGTGCAGCCACTCACAGTTACTTGCCAGAAGTTACGTGTGAAAACAGGCAGATAGGAGACACGATCCAAAGAGGCTTCCCTCCCTCCTTGCCCTCTGTGTTGTATTCCAGCTCTCGTCCTCTCCCAGTCCCATACCTTATGGATGCCATTATGTTCCTCAGCCAACACGGACACTTGTGTGAAGAGCCCTCACCCATCACAGCCTGGGTAAGCAACAGCCATTCCTGCAAACTCTTCCCAATATCCAGTAAAGGATCTGAAACATGCCCCAAGCACTGCTGGAATGAGGAATCAGGCCATGCAGAAGGTCTCAGATGAGGCCCCGTGTCCTGAACTCTAAGAGGCTGAAACCTCCCTGTCCACGCTCAGCACAAAAAACACTCGACTTGCCTGTGCACCACGAATGCGGTGCAGCCTCTGCCCCTCTCATTCCCTGTGCTGCACGTCGCCTTTGCTCCCAGCTCTTGGGAGGAAAAATACCCTGCCACCATCCTCTGAGCTAGATGGAAACCAGACAAAATCACATGCAAGACAGGCTCAAAGATAACAGTTAAATCAAGAAAAAGACAACTGGAATGTTAATCTCCTTTAGTTGATGGCTGCTGCACATTTCCCTCACGTGCTCTGAACAGTGGCAGCTGTAAACCAGAGAGGAACTGAACACGTCTTGCTCTCACCTTGTCCATGGCTCCTCCAGAAACCGTCTCTAGCCCCAAGTGACTCAAGGTCTGACTGTCTCACCCTTCTCAAGGAAACTGCTCCAATAAACATTATTAACAGAAAACCTCCCTTGATATTCTCTCTGCCTTAGTCACTGGAGCAGTTACTTCCTCTTGCTCCTCCTCACTCAGTCCTTGCTGGTACAGCCAGGCTCCCCACACAGGGTCAGAGGGATCTGGTCACAGATTAGCTGATGTGGCAGCAAAACCAATCAGTGAAAGGTTCAGACAGGCCCTGCCCTAGTTCTCTCATGCCTCAGTTTCCCCTGGAGTATCAACTCCATGAAGAAACTTGGAAAAGAAGTGCACATAGATGGACTTAATGAGCACTTGGAGGGCTCCTGCTCCTCCGTGCAGAGTCTGAGCTCAGTCCTGGGAAGAGTAGACCTCCCACTTCTCCTCTGTAAGCCACACAATGTATTTTTAGACAGTAACTGTGCTCTGTCCAACTGGACAAACCAGATGCAGAAGTGACTAATTCTGTCAGCAGGAAACGCAGCTGGCACATGGGGATGGTGGGAACTAGCTATGCACTGGAGATCTTATGGGAAAGCTGAGAGATCCTCCTGCAGTGGGGGATCACGGAAAGGCTGGGATAAACCATGGAGTACATCACCCAACATACTGTGTGCAAAGCACGGGTCCCTCTGGGGACCTCCATAGAGGCTGGTTTCTGTCTTGTTTGGCAGTCCTACCAAGAAGGTGATACGTCCCAGGCACCAAACCCCTCACTGTTCCTCTCTTCTCCAAAACAGCTGCTCCATCTCTCCCTCAGTGTCTGCACCTGTTCACAAGACCCTGACCCACAGAAGGACTGGGCTCCTGGCCATTAGTTTCACCTGCCCCTCATGACCACCATGTAATTTTTTCATCCAGTACCAGACATGAGATTCACCTACTTCCTTTGACTTTCCCAACTCCAGACTCTGCTGGTCTGCCACTGGACTGCTCAGGGCCAAAGCTGCCCAGATCATACAAGGTAAAAGCAGGTGTGCAACCAAATCAAATCTCACAGCAAAAAACCATACCTGTCTGATACTAATGTACCCAGCCGAGGAAAGGAACCCATAAAATGCCAGGCTGGAGGAAGCGTAGGGAGGTCAGACATGAAGCAGAGTCACTGGACTGCATGGTTTGACTCTTGAGGGTAATTACAACTTGCAGATCCCAGCCTGTTTATCCAAGAGGCAATTCCCACCTCCCCTTTTCCAGCCACACCTGCCTCGGGTGGTGTTCAATAAAAACTAAAACAAATACCACAGGAGAAATGAGAGGAATTAAGCCTGTCGACGCAGCCACAATCTCAGGACACAGCCAGCAAGCCTGATCAGCTCAGGAGACCAACAGGGTGGGCTTGTGTGGCAAAAAGACCCAGAAAAGTCGTCTTTTCAAAAGCTGAGAATTCCTGGATCACCCTGAAAGCCAACACTAGCTTTGCAGTGCTGGCATAAGGGGAAACAGCCTGTTTCCCACCAGAAAAAGTAAAACAAATGTAAACAGTACGTGTAACTCACTTCATAGCTCAAGTACAGCTATGCCACCCTTAAGTCAACTTCTGCACCAACTCTTGCAGCAAACCCCAACAACTCTTCTGGAAAAAGATCTGATAAGATCTCCTCACTTCTCCTCTTACTCTTAAAAACAAATACATGGAAACAGCACACATGGGAGCAAAGCTTACTTAACACAGCATATCCATGCTGTGTTGCCCCACCATGGCCAGCAAAGCACTGAAGAAACTTTGCCAGTGCATTATCTTTGGTCTTCAGTTCTTAAGGGCCATGAAGCTATAAAATGATGACGTCAAAACTAAAAAGGGAATATGGGGCAAGAGCTCAAGGACAGAGTCCTCCAGACTGTGTATCTTCCAGGCAGAGAGGGCAGGTGCAATAGTCAAAGATACAGGTCGCACACACCTATTTCACACACTAAGTTTGAGCTTAACCCTCCATAGCATTTGATTGTCTTGTGACCACCCTGAGTCATATGAGAAACCAAATTCCTTTAGGATTATTACAGAAGAAACTCATGTTAATGTTTGCAGAGATAGCACAGGCTTGGCTTGCTGCCCCATCCAGGCTGATCGGTGCAGCTCTGTCCTGCATCACAGCAGCTCAGAAAAAGCTACGATGCTTCTGTGTGTCTGTGGTAGCAGGGAATTTTACATTTAAAATTTAGCAACTCTTGAAGAGAAGCTGGGACTAAAGGTACCCTACAGCCCTGATCTGTGTAGCTATGAGCCATGAAATTCCTACTTACAAGACAGTGATGTCCCAAGAGCAGCAGAGTAACATGCCACAGATGCAAACAGCTCATTTAAATCACTCGTACATATTTTCTGGTACAGACAGAACTGTCTGGAAAACAGAACTGGCTCCAGCAGCTTAACCAAAGCAGCTGAGCCCCAGACCTTGACCTCCACAAATCCTTGCGACACTTCACTCATTCCTACAGTTCTGAGGTGGATCAGGACCACGAGTCTCCAATGTTTGAAGCCAACAGCAAGGAAAACATGAGCAACTCCAACCAGGAAAATCTCTGTCTGCCAAACCCATCCCTGTTGGCTGCTCCTTCCCCACCCCAGCCTATGGCCCGGATATGGCAGGACATTATTTCCCAGTCTGTCCCTGGCAGCCTTGGATGGAAACAATACATTCCACCCTGGGCAAGGGGAGAACCTTTGCTCCGATACCTTCCCCACAGCTAGGCCCTCAAAACACTCTTGCTGTTCCCTTAAGGGTTTTACAGAATGATCATTCATTTGCTGAGCAAAGGTCTGGCCTCAGCCCCTTTCTCATTGTGTCTTCCTTATCCCTGTTTGCTTTTGGCACCAACAGTAGCCAAACTGGCCTGAGCACCACCTCACCTGCCAGCCACTACCCCAAGGAAGCACTCTGCACGGTTCCAAGGAAGAGCAGCAGTTTCTCCTCAGCCCAAGAACTATGGCAGCTCCTTTACCAGCACAAGAGGAGACACAAGGCATTGCAAAACCACTCATTTCTGCCACTCTCATGTTTATAAGGGGCCAAGTCCAACAACAGTCCACAGGGGACAAACTCCTTGGGTTGCTTCCTGCCCGGAGGGCAGGTACTGTCTTCAGGGAAGCTGTTCTGAATCAGATCAGCCCCTCTTGAACTGGCACAGGGGGAAAACTGATCCAGAAGCAGGGAAGGGACCCACTCAAGCCCTCAGTCCTGCATAAAGACAAATCAGAGCACAAAGCTACCTTCTGCCAGGAGAACAAACCAGTCAAGGAAGATCATGTCTCACAAGTGTCACTCTGACCTTGCCAGGAACAAGGAGCTTGAGCTGAACTGCTTCAGTGAGAGCATCTCCTTCCCACTCCCAGCCATGGCATAGACACCAGACAGTGGGACTGCAGACAAAAAAAAATTTCTTGCTGCAGGCCAGCTTTTTGATCAGTGCCAGATCCAGCAGCTCCTTTGTCGCTGTGAGATAATAACTACTAAAGCCAGGCCTTGGAGACAGACACTACACAGACTGCAGGTGGGGTGGGAAATGCTGCTGTCCTGCTTTAATCCAAAACTCTGTGTTTGGAACAGCTCTGTGGTACAGAACAGGCTCCGGAGGTGCAACCCAGACTCAGCTGTCCCTGCCTGCTCTCAGCCAGGAAGATCTACACAAGAAGCTTACTCAGGTCTCAGAACACACTGATAATGCAGCGGTTAATTAATGAAGCCCCACAGCCCTCGGATAAAATTGGTCCTTACAACACTTGAACAGGTTTAGTTGGCTCTGTTGCTAAACAACCGAGAGACAGGCTCTGCACACAGCTCACCAGCACAGAGTTTACCTTTACTCACAAACCCAATGCCCTCAGCTTAAGCTGAAACCAAAACCCCTGGAGCAGCAGCAGCGCCGACACCAAGGAGATCCAAAGCCAGCGCAGACAGGTGGAGATCTCAGCTTCCCCAGAGCCGGGGTATTTTCTGCTCTGCAAAGCTCAGCAATGTCCCCCAAAACAGGTGCTCCTGACCTTACCCAAGAGTGAGGTGGAATCCCCCCCTTCCTGAGGGATCCAGAGCCACCTTGAACCCACCAGGCTCGAAGGAACCAGAGCGAGCAGAGGACGAGGCAGGCAGCTCAGCCAAAGGCCGGCAGGTGTTCTGGGAGCTCCCCGCGTCCAGGTGTGCTCTCACCTGCAGCTGGGT
Organism: Sterrhoptilus dennistouni; assembly: GCA_013397095.1. Taxonomy (NCBI): domain Eukaryota; kingdom Metazoa; phylum Chordata; class Aves; order Passeriformes; family Zosteropidae; genus Sterrhoptilus; species Sterrhoptilus dennistouni. The sequence goes on from VWZU01019080.1 coordinate 19,654, forward strand.
GCTGTACCGCACGCCGGCACCATTGGCCGGGGGGCTGCGCTCCATGGCCAGGGCAGTGCCGTGCGGCTCAGGCCGCCATGGTGCGGTTGCTCCGGCCTGGGCACGGTGCCCAGCTCCTCCTTCCCGTGCTCCTGGCAGGTGCGGGCAGCCGGAAACACCCCGCGGGCGCTGCGCCGCTCCCGTGTCCAGCAGGGGCTCCCGCCTCTCCTATCCACAGAAATAAGGAAAAACACCGTGCCCAAAAAGCTGCGCCCAAAACCCCCACATCAGTTCTGCATCGTTCAAGAGGTCCTTCAGCCACAAGCTTTGCTTTAGGAAATTAAACCAGAAAAATCTGTCTTTTACCAAGAGAAGCCATCCTGCAGTCGGTAGGAGAGCTGGCTGGCATGCAGACATGCACAGTTCCTAAAGAAAAGCTTTGTGTATCCAGGGTCTCATCCCTCTTCAGGTGACGACATTATCATGCTATGAAACCCTGCTGCAAAGAGGGCACTCTCAGCAGGAACAGACAGTTTACCCCAGAGGTAAGCCTCATGCTCCCAGAAACATTTGGTACGCTCAAAGGCAAAATATTCCCTTTTCCCAGCCTGAAACCTGCCCTCAGCAAGGCTACAGACAGCACTGTAGGAATGAGCATTCTCTTGGCTAACAGAGACCGGATGCAAAGTGAACACAGCAGTGCTGCAGAAACTGCAGGTGCACCCAAATGTGGCACTCAGGGGATGCTCACACAGCAACAGCCCCTGGGGACTGTGTAGTTCAGTATTAAACAGAGAGGGAAAGGAGGGACTGGAGTTCTGAGAACACTCTAATGCAGGTTTGAAAGAATTTGTAACACTGAAAGCTGCATTCAGTCTTACTTCACCATTTACCCCTTCTTGAAAACATGATTCCTACATGCGCACTCCAATATTTAGGTTTCTCACATTCAAGAGCAAGTCAGGATTAAAATAGCTGGATCAAACTCACTTTTTCATGGAGAGGTTCTTCCTTTCTCCATCTTACCTGTGACAGTCCATATGAATATGTGATACGCCCATCAAAAGTTGAACTGGCGACCCTACTACTGATCCAAACCTTTATACTCCAATTACATCCAGCCCTGAAACTGAATTTTTTAAACACTTCAACGCTTAAAATTTCCGAGAACTCTGGTTCTGGTACAACAGGAGTTGGTGATCACACGGCGGAAATCCCTTGCTGAGACTCCTTTGTTTTCCCTTGCTCTAAATTGTCTCCTGCGGAGCAGTTTAGCAGGCTTTTTGCAGGTGTTTTTTGGGGGAAAAAGACAGAGATAAGAGTGAGGTCTCTGATCCTGCTGTGGTGAAAGAAACATAACTTCTGTGCTCTTGTAGAAAGACATAAATCGCCTTCCCTGCCCCCTCAGCAGCTGCCAGAATTCCACCCACCGCGAACACGGCACAGGAGGAAGCATCCCTTGGATTTAGGGTACTCCCCCTGAAAAGGTGCTGTGTTAGTCATGCTGCTGATGTCAGGAGCTCTCAGCGCTCCCGCTGATGCCCAACCCTGCCCAGCGCTGTTTTTACAGCCACTCCCTTACCTGCCTGGCTGCAGACAGTCTTACCCCCGTGAAACAGCGTATTTTGGGTACAAGCAGGCTGCTCCCAGCTGAACCACTGCTCCTGCACTCTACACATTTTTCCTGTTTGGTACTTCCACTGGTCTCCTCCAGGCTGATGCCAGGCAAACACCCGTGCTCAGGGGGGATGATGAGGGCAAAATGTGAAGATGCAAAATCCCTGGTTCGACACAGAGCTGTGAAACGCTCACCGTTTCCTGCCATTCAAGCCACTGACATTTTACAAACTAATTCATGAGTCCTTTTAGAACAAGGGGACACAATCACCGTGGGGAAAACCAGCAAGCAACACACATGCTAAATGTAAATATTACATAGCTGGGAGGCAGCTGGTTCGAGGCCTTTCAGTACCAGGACTCCCGTTTCTCTGTTGCTGGAGCACAGGGATTTCTCTCGTGGCTGTGCTGCAGCCATTACGGTGCCACCGTGGCGGGAACAGGTCCCCTCCTGGGCACTGCACAGCCCCAAAACATACAATAACAATTCCCAACCTGTCTGCTTTTTTTTTTTTTTTTTTTTTTTTTGGTGAGAGACTGCCATGTCTGACAGAGGATGCTGTGCCCAGGTGAGGAAACGCAATGAAGCATAAAGTTTCCTCAATTTCAATTGTGAAAAAGCAATAAAGCGTAAAGTTCAAGGCACTCACCCGCGTGCAATGGCAGCAAGGCAGCCGCAAAGCCTGTTTGCTCCCGCTGCAACCAGTTTATCCAATAAAAGCTGTCACCTCCTCCTCCTCGCGTTGTCTCAGCGGAGCCACAACAGCATCTTGAGAGCAGACCCCAAGTTCGGGAGGAAGGAGAGCCCGGAAATCTGAGAACGAAGCCCGGCTTGGTGAGAATCTGTGCGCGTTGCAAGAGCTAAATCGCCCTGAGCTCAAACTCCAGACAAGGATCAGCTGCAGGAGCAGCAAACACTGGGCAGGCAGGATCCTTCCGCATCAGCTCCCAGCCCTGGGAATGCCATGCACGTGAAAGAAGGGAAGAACTGCTTACATAGAGAATGAAGGGCGGCTGCCTGCGGGGGAAAAAGTCTTCTAGTGGAGGCAGTTGCTAGGAATTCTAGCAAAGGAGCACCATCCATCCACACCAGCGACGGGCCAGATTCACTCAGGGACAAAGGCTTGTCCTTCCCGTAGTGTGGCTCACGGATTGTGCTCTTAGCGCGACTCTCAAATTCAAATTTCACCGACAGTGCCCTCCCACCCAGATTCCTGCCAGGCAACCCCGAAACCACCCCATCTCAAAGGTTCAATCCGGTCCGGCAACTTCCAAAGCATTACAAAAGACTAGGAGAGAGATAAAACTCCCAGGTGTCCTGTTACTTTGCATTCCAAAGAGTAAATAAAAGGCTGACTCAGTGGGAGGAGAGGAAAACGTCATCCAGCAGCGCTGTGCTTTCCAGCTGAACAGGCAGCCCCCAGAGCAAAGGCTGGGTACCGCTGGGGATGGGCACAGTCACCTTGGGCTGATCCAGCCCCTGCATCTGCAAGGCGAGGAAATAACTACTGACTGTGGAGAATGGGAGCTGGAAAAGTGTAGTGAGTTGCCCTCAATTGGCCACACGCCGCTTTGGGGCCACTCCCCTTCCCAAAGCTGTTCAAGGATTACTATGTCATTTGGATGGCAACTCCTCCTTTGATCTTAAATGCTTCTCTTATGAGCTCGGGAATGAGAGCCCTGCTCCCAAAACATGATTTTGGCAGAGATCAGAAGTAGTGTTGCCCTCCTGAGGTCACGAACGCTGGCCAGAACCAAGGGGTCTAGTGCCCTGCTCCATCATGCTCATCCCATCATCTCTGGGATGAGCGTGAGAGCAGCCACCAACACACCCCAGACAGCGCCTAGACTTGCTTCCAAAATCCAGGAGGGTCATTTGCCGTGCCTGTGCTTCTGGTGCCAGCCTTCTGTCAGTCATGGGGCTCCCAAAGGAACACAAAGCACCAGGAAACACTAGGATGTAAGCTTGCTACCAGGACTATAAAGACATTCAGGTCTCCTTGAACTCTTCAATGGCTCGTGAAAGCAGAGAACGTCTTTTGTGAGCTCTGAATCAGCAGCAGCAGTGTTTGCCAGCCAAACTGTAAATGCAAGAGTGGATAGACCTGACCGCCTGGTTTCTGGCACCATGCGTTTGTAAACCACTGGGCACGCCCAAGGCTCCAAATCAGGTGAAGTCTGCCTTCTAACTGCGAATGTGTAAACTGAGGCCTGGACTTAGCTTAAAGCAGAGAGATGCAGACCATGCACTGGAATGGCCTTTTTGTTTGTTTGTTTGTTTGTTTTGTTTTGTTTATTACAAACAGGCAGAGCTGCCTCAGCTTCTTTTTTCTGCTATCTCTTCTTCTTTTCCACAAGTTCAGACTTTGTGTCGTTTTTTACAGCTAAAGACAAACCATGCAGCTTGGACTTTTCACTAACTCCCCTTGTTTCCCTCACTTTGTTGGTGCACAGCACCAGGGATGTAGGTTTTTGCTGTTTCATGGCCAGCTCCTGCTGTCTTTCAGACAACAAACTGCCTGATGTTCCAGCTGTCCCAGGGTCCTGGACACTGCACATGCTGTTGATGTGCCTACCTAAAGCAGAAAAACAGGATGTGAGCTCTCCACCAGATCTCACCCAGATCCTGAGGTGAGAATCATTTCGTGCTCTCCTGGATATCATTAGAACTCCCTGCTGGCTGGATCGTGCTTGCAGACCTGCTCTAATCCACCTTCCACCCCAAAAGCAGCATATCCGGGTGTAATATTTGCCTGGAAACTCCCTTCCTCTCACAACAATCTATTCTACCATTAAGGTGTCTCTTGAGTTTCCACAATATCCAAACTACATGTCTCTCACTGCATGAAAAATTGGTGAACTGAGAAATTCTCTATAGTTTAAGTATTTGTTGTTGACTCTCAGGGGCTGAAGGACTGAAGCTCTCGGATTCCTTCCACCAGATGGCAGGGAGATGTTGGGAAACCTGCCTCACCTTGCAACCCATCTCAGCTCCTGAGAGGAGACAGCACTTCCCTTGGAGAATCTAAGAACTGAGACCACTGTACCCACCCACTTGTTGTTCTCTGTGATGCTTGACTTAGAGCATAAAAAAGCAGGAAAAAGATAAGCAGAGATAAAATCCAGTCCTAATGAAAACTGTGCAATTCTTGACAAAACTGTTAAAAATCAGGTCCATATACACAGTTAGTGGAAGTTTTCTTCCCACTGAAAGGACTGCCTGGGTTTGCTAAGTGAGCAGAAAACTGTGCCCTTTCCAACGGCT
>VWZU01019080.1:24597-48136 GCA_013397095.1 Sterrhoptilus dennistouni
TGACTCACCTCCACAACACAAGCTGAAAAATAAGAATACAATTAATCCTAATAAATCCTATCAAGCTGCCTAATTCGGCTTTGTAATAATTACAAAGGACTCGTCCCTCTGACTTGGGGCTCTCTTGGTCACAACTGCCTGAAAACAGACTAAACTTTCCTGTTGCCCTTCAAAGGAATAGGGTGCTATCTTTCTGCCAAGGAAACACTTAGGGTTTTTTGGGAAATACTCAGCTTTGCACATTAACACTTTTCCTCCTCCCAGCCATCCTAGCAGAGGTTGGAACAACAGACCAGCTAAGTTTAGTATTTTTGGTAAAGTACGCAGGGTGCAATGATAAAAGTGACAGGACAGATTACAGCCTTTGCACCAGCACCTTCACAGCAATTTCAGGGGCCATCCTAAGCTGGAAGTCACTCTCAGTACAGGAGCACTGTCAGAAGCAAAAGCTCAGCCTACCAAGTTACTGATTGTCATTAAGCTACTCAGGACATTCCCAGCCATGAAACAGAACTTACTTCTTTACACAAACAAAGGGAGTGCTGCAAAGGGAGATCAGTCATTCATCAAGCTGCAGTGACTCGAGGGCTTGTGACTGTCTCATGCCCATAATTTTACTGTATAATTGAGTACACAAGAATAATTCTCACCACAGGCTGACTTACAAGCACTTTGTTTAAGCAGTTTAAAAGCCCTCAGTGCAAATTCATTTTTTTTTTAGCAATCAAGCATATTTTTCTATATATAGCAGCATATTTTTGTATGTATGTCTTGTAAATACCAAGCAGCCATTGCTTCCCCAAGCACAAACTGAAAAATTTTCCATTGTTACCATAAATTGCTTCAGAATGACAAACAGAAACGTTACAACCACTTACCAAATTCCAAACAATGCAAGCACCTTGCAGGTCCCTGTTAACTCTTCAAGCAGTGTCAGCATGCAGGGAGAAAACCGTGACCACCAGCAGGTTTGCTCCTCTATTTTCCAGGCCCTGATGGCCTTGCTGTGGGGCAGCACAGCCAATTTTTGATGCTCCTCCACGGTCTGGTTGGCATCTTCTCTAAGTGTCATTAGAAAACCACCTGGTTCTGGAGCTCTGAAGGACAAAGCTCATTTCTACTTCAAGGATCTTGGATCTGGCAGGTGACCTATTCTGTTCCAGGTGCAAAACTGGAGGACAGTGAGAAAAAGTAACGTTAGAAGATATGGGTGCGAGGCTCACCAAATTGGTTTGGTGAACACTTCCAGACATAAAGAAACAAACTGGTTCTTAAAATACTGACCTCTGATTGAGTTTTAGTTTTCAGGCCTCAATGCAGGATGCCATGTATAAAAATTAATCCAGGCCCAGACACTGAATGGGTCACTTGACATAACCTGCGTCATCCCTAAATTAATAGCCCAAATTTGCACAACTCATGCAGAATTCCTTTAACAGTCCATAAGACCAAGTGGCTCTATCCAGAGGGTGATTCACCCTAGAGGAACAGGAGGTTCTGGACAAATGAATTGTCCTCTGGAGGGATCAGCAGCTTCAAATGCAGGGGTGAGAAATTCAGATTTATCTATTGAGAAATTCAAAGCTGAAGTTAAGAAAGATGATTCTAGCCTACCACCTCTAGATCTACAAACATCTAGTCTATCCACATAACTAGGGTCCAATAAATCTCAGATTGAGATGAGTCCATTGCAAAGGGGGTAAATACAGGATTAAACCATTTTTCTATCAAAGCCAGTTTCCGGCATGGACCCAGCAATACAAATTCTCCCTTCCCCACAGCTCCACAACAAACTGCTGTGTTTAGTGTTTAGGCTATAGGGCAAAGTCTAAATTCCAGACTGCCATCCTACAGGATGAACAGCACCCACCCAGAAGGGTACTGAGCTCAGGCACCATGTACACACCTTGTGGCAGGCACAAGAATTGGGTCTATTGTGAGGTGGTTCAGGTTTGCCACATGACAAACAAGTAACGAGGTTTTTGCATCTACTAAAAACAATGCCAGTGTTTTCAAAGGTATTAGGAAAATGAAGCTCAACTGTAAAACATTCCAGTTAATGATTCTTTTGAAAGGACACCTGAAGTAACCTCAAAGTGAGTTCATGGGGTTATGAGGGCATCCTACTGAGGTGTATAAATACAGATTTCCCCCACGATTTAAATAAAACAGTTGTTAAAACAAAGGTTAGAATGATTTTAAATGGCCTGTGGCTGTTTGTGTAGCATGCTCAGTTTTTAAAGCAGGTTTTACACAGTATTCTCTTGGTGGAAATAAACTCCTAATCCAGAGCTTTTAGGAGATAAACAAGGCTCTTTGATACCTAGCGAGCATCTCACTTTGACAAAAACAGGTTGTATTTAATTTTTTAACTAGAAAAGGTAAAGGCAGAGATTCATCAGGCCGAATGCCCCTTTAGTTTCAGGCAGGAGAGGTGGAAAATGGGTAATATCAGTATAAATATTTTCTCTAGGCTCTCTTCCCCTGCATGTTGCCCTTGCAGCTCTTACTGCAGGACTCATCCAGAAGAGCTTTCAGGCTGCAGAGTGAGAGGATGTGGGAGCATACACCACCTCAACACAGCCGAGTTTACAGATACCCTCCCCTGTCTCAGCACACCTCACAAAACCACTGGAACCCTTCTCTGCCCTTTTGCCTCACATACAGAAGTTAAAAGTTACTTATTAAAAACAAGGACTGTTGAAGTAAAGTAGCTTAGGGGTTATTTTTCAACCAGAGTTGAGCAGCTCATCAGATAGGTGGCATGCGAATCATAACAGGCTGTATTTTGCTCTTGAAAGCTAAGAATAAACACATCCTACTGTTATAGCTAGGTAACGCAATGGTTGGCTCTCACAATTAAGGGATGAATATTACATGTACGTTAAGAGAAGTTTTACGGATGTATAGTTACGTTACTGTAACACGCTCTCCTCATAGTCCTCTTTCCCCTCGCCCTTGTACTGTTGGCGCTGGACGGCCTTGGTAGTCAGGGCTTGTCACCGGGGGCGTGGCACGGCAACACCTGACCTCCAATCAAATTTCAAGGAGGCAGTCTCCACCAATGGACGGCAAATAGGAGTTGACTGACAGACTCTGGGCGGGGCCAGGGTTACCTGATGCACCACCAGGACTATAAAAGGCGGAGCAGCCATTTTGTGGGCAAGCTCAGTGCTGTAATTTTTCCTTATTCAGTCCTTTGTTCTATTTGTTAAGGTTTAATAAACCTTCTAAAATTCTAAAGTGAGCAGTCATTTCTCATGCTATCCAAGCCAGCACGTGGCCATTCAAGATCAGAAGCCCATGCAGTGTATAGTGCTCTTTTCCTCAAAAACCAGACTTCAAAATGAAAGCGCAGGAACCTAAGAGAAGCAGCCAGCTTCTCTTGCAAAGAATGCAAAGGTTGCCAAAAGCAGGATGGTGATCAAGAGCAAGACACTTAAAACCAGCAGCAGCCATCTGAGACACACTAAACTTCTGAAATTAGATGCAGGTCTCTTGTTTTCTTAAATGTAATCCTGCCAAAGCCTCCTGTGTCCAGCAAGACATTAATGAAGACTGACAGAAATTAAAGATGTAACCATCTTTTACCAACTGATTGCAGGTTAATTATTAAGTTATTAATTATGAACAGAAGATAGCAGGATTATCTTGATTATGTTTTGAATTTAGAGGCTCCCTCACATAAGCAGTAACAGGAAATTACTTGTTGCCTCCTTAATTTCTTCTTTTAACTTCACAACTAAAAGGACTCTGGAATGTCCTCACCTCAATCCCAAACCACAATCTTTCTTCTGGCTCCTGATTGATAAATGTGCAAAACATGTACAAAACATTACAAAGCAGGACAGAAAATGTTTATCACTCCAAATTGTTCCTGAAGCATATAAACCATAATTCAAGTGCTCACTTTCAAATGCTGAACATCTGATGTGTACTGCTAACTCAGTATTTATATCCAGCCACTTCTTACTGAAATACCCGTTTTCCTTCAAAGCTGCTCTGAAATGGGTTAGACACGGCACAGAAAGATCCACAACCCCAGCCTGAAGCCCAGCAAGAGTAACACACACAGAGCTCCAACCGTAACAGTCCTGGACTGTATAATTTGGTTCTTTAAATGTTTTATATTCTATAATATATAACTTGGAGTAAAGAACATATTAAAAAAAAAAAGCCTACCAAAAAGACCAGGTTAAAATAAACCATCTTACCAAGAAGATGGACAGGCTATTAGTCCTTGGCAAGCTGGACAATGATTGCACAGAAAACACACTGTAGAGAACCAGAAGGAGATGGCATAGATCTGTAAGGCTTTCTACACTTTTATTCTTCTCCTAGTCCAACACATCTTTTGATCTCATTCAGCTTCAAAGTCAGGTCAGAAGAGTCACAAATTGATCTCCACTATGTGCAAAATTCAAAAATATTTACATAGTCAGATAAAACAGCAAAAGTAAAACCAAAACTAACGGCCAGGGTCATGGGTTAAAATATTTCTTCAGAACCCAAGAGACAACAGTTTGGGTGTATTTGAAAACATATTCCAACCTTTTAAACCAAGGTACAGATAGTTTCCACTGATAAAAAAAGGTTTATTTGTTGAGGAAAACTAAGAGGCTCTTTCTTGTCAACATCAACTTTTTCCTTTCCACTACAGTCCCATTTGCTGACAGACTTGTTCATATAGTGAGTGACTTTGTGTATCTTCTCTCCCTCTCCCCCATGGTCACTCACTCTGTTACAGCAAAAAACCACCTTCACTCTCACCCTGTCTTTGACAGCAACCTGGCATGGATGTGAGTTACAATAACTCTGGTGTCAAATACACCAGCCTGAGTCACTGGATAACAGTAGTCACAGCAGACTCCAGTAAAAGGAGACATCTTCTCCATGACTTTGAAAAGCCACTGAATAACCCCTTCCAAGCAACTTCCCCTGCTTAATGAAGATCCAGGATAACTGCATTGTCTACAAATGAAAATGCACAGGAACTGTATTTGTCAAAAGTCCTGCGGATGAAAAAGAACAGGAAGACATTTCTTAAATCATCAATTCCACAGAACCCGGATTTACACATCTGGATTGAAACATTTTGTTTTGCAGGTACAGCATGGTTTTTTTTATGTGGAACTTCTACCCAGACATCACAGTGCTGACCCTAGAGAAGCAAGGGCAGAACCCAGTCCAATCTCAAGCCATCACTGGGGTTAGGGAGCCTCAGGTGGTTGGTTGGCTGAAGGATGACAACAGGCTCAGGGAAGTTCTGAGAAAGTGATCCATGTTCAAACCAGTGTTTACAGCTGATCCTGTGTCTGCTTTGGTGATGGAGCTGTTGTCACAACCACAGTAGACACTGCTTTAGTAGAGCCAGAGACTGTTCCCTGCTGGAGATGGGAGGCTGGAACTGTTTGAATTCGCACCTGTGTGAAACAGAAAGAAAAAACTCATCTGAAGAACAACCTGGTGACACAGTGACTGAACCTGCATTGTATTCTGGTGAAGTACCTGCTTCTGCTGCCAACAAAAACTCAGTTATTGGAACAACACCAAGTACCAAAACCACTGCCAGAACAGAATCTGTCAGAAGAAGATCATTCCATCCACTGCCCATGTGAAATGGTGACAGGGGATTTCCAGATTAGAGAGGAAGGCCTGAAAACAAGTTTGAATAAAAATGTTTGTCAGCTGCTTTTACACATTTTAAGAAAAAGGACTTGAATCCATTGATACCTCACTTCTACAGACTCGTTACTATCAGCTCTCAATGCAGATTAATTATTTGGAATTACAGAACACTAGGTTTCCAGTGTTCATCCAGAAAGATGGATATGCAAAGCAGTTATGTGATTTCTTCAAGTAAAAGTGACCCACAATAGCCAAAGTACAAAGCAGTGCAAAGACTGCTGAATATATAGAAAAATCTTGACAGAAGCTTTGATTTTACATTCATTATACTGGCAGTGCTTCAGAAACATTTAAAAACTTTATTTGGATGGAGAGAAGGTAAAGGTGATGATGGATTCCATGTGCTTAATGCAGACACTATAACCAAGCTGTGTGCTTGTTCTTTTTCCGCAACCCACGTATCCAGTGTAAAGTCCTCATGGAGATGTTAAGTCATAAAAAACCAAAGAGAATGATCATTCTAGGTGCCCTTACCTGTGTGGCTTGGCCTTGCTGCTGCAGCTGCTGTAGTTGCTGTGCAGTCAGAAAACTCACAGGCTTGTTCCCAGCAATCAGTTTAGTCCCTGCTGGCATTGTAGTCAGGATGATATTTCTGCCTAATCCACTGATGCTAGAGGAAAAATAATTGTTGAAAGGTTAATAAAACTGAACAGCAGGCTCGATCTTTCCAACTCCAAACCATTCTTCAGTTGTTAGTAGATCACAATTCTACACAGGTACTCACTATTTTAAGTAGTGGGTTTTCCCCCCTCCCCATAAAACTGGCAAATACACTAGCGACAAGTTTATGTCAGTATTTGTAACTGATAGAAAATTAATTTAGCACACAAATCACACCCATTAACTCTGGACCATGCACATCATTGGCCTAGCCTCATCAGACCTGTACACTTTCCAATGCAGAAAACAGCTGAACACTTGAAATATTAACTAAGGAAGACACTATCAGAATTTATGGAAGAATAAACAAAAAGCCTTCAATATCTGAATGCCAGAGGAATTCTCACTAAGGCATTAAACTTCTCTTGAATGGAGAGATGGCTTCAGATTACAGGTATTTTTCAGTGTGTTAATTCTTGCTCAAACACACAGAACTAATCGAACAGCTGGTTTCAAGGCACAGAATGTTTTTTCTTCGGTGTATTTGCTAGAAGCTGCATCTCAAAATAAATAACTAAAAATTAAATCTCATTGCAGACACCATATCCACTCAGTTTCTTACAGCTGATGGAGCTGTTAACAGACTGCCATCCTATTCCAGCCTCTGCTTCCTTGCTCCCCAGGAACCCACTGAACACAGACCTTCCTCAGCTGACTTCCAAAGCAGAACTACGAGATGCAATGCACTCACTTGGCGCCAAGGTTGCCCTTGATGATGGGGGCAGTGACCATGCTCTTGCCCTTCACTGGCTGGCTGATCACTGACAGAGGCACTGTGATCCGTGTTGGAAGTTTGCCCTGGGGAACAGGAAGAATGCGTGAGGAGCCATGGGAAGTTCAGCAGAGAAACTGCCCAACAACATTGGCTGCTTTGTGGCAGTCCTGTGAGCAGAATCCAGCAGCAACAGCTTTGCTGATGAAATCTGTGCTCCAGTTCAGGCTCCTTAAAATTCACCTCCCTCTCATTCACTACACAGCTGCCTGAACCCTGAAAATCCGCATCATCTTTGCATCACAGGATCCGTGATTTTTATCCTGAGGAAACTACCATAGTCTCATTTAGCTTATGTAACCGCAATACAGTTTATGGTGCCTTCCGATTTGAGCATTAAAATAGCATTAAAGGGGGAAATCAGTAATAAAGTAACAAGTAACAAGGACTTCTAATTCTGAATGTTCTACGACAGCATTCCAATGGAAATTATTGCCAAGGTGTAAAGTTTATTTCATTCACTTGCAAGAGGAGATAAGGGAAGTGTTTGACTTTTTGGAGGCATTTAGCTGTAATTTGAACGCCATGAAATGAGTTGCAGACCCATACCCAGAATACAAGTTGTGACTGCCCCATCCCTGGAAGCGTTCGAGGCCAGATTGGATGAGGCTTGGAGCAACCTGATCTAGTGGAAGGTGTCCCTGCCCATGGCAGGGGGTGAGACTGAATGAGCTTTAATGTCTTCCACAACCTAAATTGTTTTACGACTCTGCCATATTAATTTGAGTCTCTGTAGATGCAAAGAGCAGTTTTCAGCCATAAAACATTACTGTATTTTGGCACACCCCTTCTTTACCCACCCCCAGCGAGAGCTCAGCATTACTCACTGCCTGGGACGTAGATACCACTGTGGTGCTGACAGGCACCTGCCGCATGGCCGTGGCTCCTGTGCCAATGGTTATGGGGGTCCCTGCAGCTCCTGAGGCCACAGCAACTGCTTTGGACACTGTGGCACTCACGGTGGGTAAGGAGGTGTGGCCTGTGCCAGCAACGCTCACTGCCGAGGACGATGGCACCTGCTTAGCATGAGTGGCTACAGTGATGGTCTGCCCGGCTTTGGGGGGTATCACCCCAAGCCCTTGCACAATTCTGATCGTGGCGGCTGGCTTGGCCTCTGTGGATGCCACTGTGGTTATGGCTTTGCTCTTCTGATCTGCCACAGTCACGCCCAGGGCAGGCATCAGGCGGAAAGCAGAGCTTGTCGGCTCTGTAGTCTTTAAGTCAGGAGTCACTTTAACCACAGTGCCTCCAGCTGGGCTGGAAGAGGCAGGAGACGCCGTGCTTGTCTTGGCTGGAGACTCAGCAGTCTGGACAGGGTTGGATGTCACGTGCAAAGTTGCGGAGATGCCTTTCCCACCAGCACTGCTTCCTGCAGCTGCTGTGAAGAGGTCCTGAGTCAGTTTGACAGTAGTGACTTGAGACTTGGCCAGGGTGGCCATCATGTCTGGAGTGATGCGCAGCACCGTCTGTCCCTTCGCGTCCGTAGTTATGGAGGACGGGGGCAGGCGCAACACGTCCTTCCCTTGGATCCGAAAATTGGTTGCTGTGAGTGGGATGCCACTTCCAGCTTGGGTCTTCACGCCAAGTTGTCCCGTAATAGCCACCTGGGAGAGATGAGAGAAATGGTTCTGTCAAACTAGGACAAGGTCTAAGGCACACTCAAAGCAGAACTTCCCAAAAGGATGATGTTTGCTCCCACTAAAATTCAAGTGGAATAAGACTAGCACTCAGTACATTACTGAAAATGGTCCTGGCTGTGTATCAGATGACATTCCCAATCCCATCTAAAATAGGAAGTACTTGTGGGACCGGTTTCTTTTCCAAAAAAAATGAAGGAGAGATCACTGAAGAACCTGCACAAAACACATCTTTCACCTGTACGTGAAAACAGGGCTCAAACACACAAAACCAGCACTGCGTCAATCTGCACAGCCTATCAACTCCCACAGCATTACAGCTCCTAAATGTTCACATCTGCACAACAGTAAACAATCAGATCGTGGAGCCCAATTCTTTGTCTCTCCCTCCCTCTCACCTGCTTGATGATGTTCTGGCCAGCCACATTCTGAATGACAGTGGTGGAGGAGGTGCTGGCAGCAGAACTGCCTGGAGAGCTTGTCACTGGCTTCACAGCAGGGCTGGGCACTGCAGGCAGCCCCGTCACAGTGATACCTGCCTGGCTGCCCACGGAGCTTCCTGCTCTTGGCACCTGCACAGGGCTACTTTGAGCTTTTACAGGCAGAGTCATCACAGCCTACGGAAGAGAGAAGGAAGACTATGAGCAGACTATCACAGTAGGAGCGGTCTAGTGATTCTTCTTTTTTTGGTGCCTTAGCTTGCAAGATCATAGGAGTTCACAAGAATTCCCTTACAAGGATTCCAACTGCTTAGAATTGTAATGATGTGGGTGTCAGTCTCTTCTTCCAGGTAACAAATGACAGGACAAGAGAAACTGGCCTCAAGTTGCATGAGGGAGGTTAATTTGGATATTAGGATTTTTTTTTTATTATTTTTTTTTTCACAGAAAGGGTTGTAAAGCATTGGAACAGACTGCATAGGGCAGTGGTGGAATCACCGACCCTGGAAGTGTTCAAAAAAATGTGTGGATGATGCACTTGAAGATATAGTTTAGTAGTGAACATGGTGGTGTTGCTGTGTTCATGGCTGGACTTTATGATCTTGACAGTCTTTTCCAAGCTTAACGATTCTGTGATTTTAAGTTCTACGGACTTTTTATGTAATGTGCAATTTAATGATGCCAGGTAAAAAACTGAAGAGAGCACTGAACAGTATTCCATATGTAATCATGTAAACAGTATTCCATATGTAAACACGTAAACTGTTTCTGTGCTCTTGCCTGCAGTTAGTGCATGCTCCAAATGAGCACAGAATGCCTGTACATCACACCAAAACACCACAAGTCAGATCGGATGTCACAGCTAATCTACCCTTCCAACTCACCTGAGGGAGCACTTTGGTTTGTGTCGCTGTAGCTGGAACACGGATTTGAGGCACTGATGTGGGCTGCTGCTGCTGCTGCTGTTGCTGCTGCTGCATGACCACTGGGGCTTGCTGGGACACGGCTGGGAGGCTGGATTGGGCAGTGACCACACGGACCTGTGGCAGGCCTGAGGAGCTGCTGTGACTGACCACACGTGGGGTGGGCGCTGGCCCCAGCTGTGCCTGTGAGCTCTGAGCTGGGGACAGCAATGTCCCCAGCTGGGGCATGGTGGGGGAAGACACCAGGAGAACACTACAGAAAAGACAGAGCCAGTAGGTCAGCAAAGATGTAGGAAATTCACACAATCACGGAATCACTGAGGTTGGAAAAGACCTCTGAGACTATCGCGTCCAACTCGTGACTGATCCCCACCTTGTCACCCAGCCCAGAACAGAGTGCCACGTCCACTTGCTCCTTGGACACCTCCAGGGATGGGGACTCCACCACCTCCCTGGGCCACCTTTTAATGTCTAATCATGATTTCTGTGAAGAAATTCCTCTTGATGCCCAACTTGAACCTCTCCTGACACAGCTTGAGACTATGTCCTGTTGCTATTTCCTGGGTGACGAGTCCAACTCTCATGAGCCTCCAAGCTCCCTTCAAGGAGCTGTAGAGTGATAAGGTCATCCCTGAGCCTCCTCCAGGCTAAATAACCCAAACTCCCTCATTACTGAATTATACAAATTACTGAAAAACAGCCAGCAGCATTCCCAAATGACATAGTGGACAGAAGCAGTACCTCTGACTGGGTTTTGCTGGCTCTGACCCAGCACCAGATACACTCTTGCTGACCGCAGACACTGGTGGAGGTGAGATGGGTGTTGCTGGCAATGCAGGTGCAGTTGGTGTCACAGGAGTCACAGGTGTTGGTGGCATGCTGGAGTCACTGAGGCTCAGCTGACTAGGCTCTGCTGTGCTGGTGGGGAGGGCTTTCACAGCACCCTCCTTGCTACTTGACTTCTACAAAGAAACCACATCCAGCATCACAAAATCTGGGGTTCATTGCTGCACCCTACAGTAGGCTGAGCACTTCAACCTGAGTTCTGTATGGTGGTGAATGACACCTTGCTGCTAAATCCTGAAATCAAACATGACTGACTGCCTTTCCCCAGCTGCAGCCATGGATGAATTAGTGTGTTTGGCTGCTTCTGCTCTCAGGGAAAAGTGCATCTCAGTTTTGACAAACATTCAGAACATTCAGATTTCCACCTTGGTTAATGTGCCAACAGACAAGTACTTCAGACATATTTAATATCAGACATTCATACCCCGATGGCTTCAGCACAGCAAGGGGAAGAACAGATGTGTTACAAACACACTTCTACAGTTAACCTCAAGACTAGATCTGAAAGATCATCCCTTTGATAGGGAGCACAAACTAGAGAATAGCAATGGAAGCTGGATGGAGGAAAAGTTCTCTCTCTCCCTCTTCATTTTTCGCACTGACATTCATCTACATCATGAATTGCTAACTCAAATGTGGTAATTTTCATCACCTGCTATGGATGCAGAATTTATGGATTAAATTAAGACTAATTTTCTCAATCCCAAAAGCAGCTGTGCAACCCTGAGCAAAGAAATCTACCGTTTTAGCTGGAGGTTTTGGCTTCTGAAGAGCTTTCTTGGCCTTTGCTGCAGCAGCTTGAGCATGATGGATCCGTTCTGCAAGGACAAATTAATGGTTAGAGCTCCTGAAACACAAGCAAACTGATTTTAGTAGGAGGCTAAGTGAGAGCTGCAGATTCTTCTTCAGACAAGAAATTAAACACACACGGTCATGTAAAAGTGCAAAGAAAAACATCTTTGTAAATTAGCCAAAAAGGCTGAAAAGAAGACACATAAGAACCATGCACCTGCAGTTCTTGCACGTGGGACGGTATTTTTCAAACAAATGCTTCAAAGTGACACACTGCTCTAAAGAGTGGGTTTAAGTGCTGAAGGACTAACATGAGCAAACTGACTCAAAAAAAAAAAAAAAGCTAGACCAACAAATTAATGTTCATTATCCATCTTTATAAATATTTTCAATTTTTAAGATATCACCAACCCAGGCTTACCAAACTCTTCCTCGCTCCTGTCCCGGTGCAGGTAGATCCACAACTTCCGCCCAATATCGTATTTCACACAGGGATCTTTCTCATAATGCAATCGGTCCAGAGCACCACTAACAACAGTGTTAACCTGAAGTTCAGAATTCACAGATTACAAGATATCCCTTGCTGGACTAGCCAAAACTGATGAATAGAAAAGTGATCCTATTTGGTACAAAACCTGAGTAAGGTGGGAGCAATCTCTGAGTGAGGACTCAGGGCAGATGTTGCAGCACTGGATGGTGTTTGCCACCTTGGGTTAAATGAAGCTTCCACCAAAGTTCTGGAAATTGACTGTTCCTCAATCTAAAATGTGAGCAGCTCTATGACAGTGCTAACTCTGTGGCTTTTCTAGCTGATGTTTCATCATTCACGGTTGGTGCATATTTGCAGCAGCTCACCATAGTAGTGCACAACTCCCTTCCGCTCATCACAGCAGCATGGAAAGTACTGGGCCTTTGCCACTGAATACTGCCTGGGTTGGTGCAGTGTATTTTTATGAGGATCTGAGGCCAGACATGACATCTGACTTACCTGAGCACTTGTGACATCTGGAGCTAGGAACTGGGAATCTTTGAGCAGTTCACAGATTTCAGCTCGAGTTCCCTCTCCATTAGGAAGGCGAGCAGCAGCATCACGAACTGAAACACAAAATCAGAGCTTAAACTTCCAGCTGTAACTGGGCAGCGGTACTCAGGCACTCCTTACCATACTCCAGATATGTTTTGGGACTGCTCTATTACCCTTGCTCTCACAGTTCCTACTTACTAAAATCTAGCCCCTAAAATCCCTCAAAAATATGAGGAGAGATTATAAAGGATCATTTTAAAGTACATCAACTGTGCCAACTTTGTGCTAATAGCGATGAGCTTGGGGAACAGCATTCATTCCCAATGATTCCTAAAGTTCTTGTTTGAGGGGTCAAAGGAATGTTTTTCTTCTCTAAAAAAGCTTTTTTGGCCGTGACCTTACCAAGGGACAAAATGGTGACATATGCTGGTCTATCTGAGCGCAGGAGAGAATGTTCCCGGGCTTTGTTTAAGGAGGTTTCCTTGTCAAACACTCCCTTCACAGGACCAACAACCGACTCGAAGCCATGCATTCGGAAGGTGAAGGCTTTGTGGGGCTGGCTGTAACGGTAGCGTTCCTGGAAATGGAAACAAGAGCACTGATATTACCAGGAAACATACAGCAAAGCCTTACGTTATATTACAAGGTAAGTTGTTATCGTTCTCTAGAGAAAGCATTTTTAAACTAAAGGCTCAAATATAAACTTATTTTGGATCAAGAAAATCACAAACTACTTCATGCAAAACACAATGCTCCACCTAAGCAAGGTGTGCAGGTGCAACGCATTCACTGTCAAGCAGCTGCACAGACTAGAGAGGTGCCAGAAATACAAGAGATACACCTTCTGCCTCTTCCCCTTCCTCTGTTTATCTGGCTAAAGAGAGATTGCCAAAATTTAACTTATAAATTCTGTCCTGCAGACAGCACATAGAGAGAAGGGAGAAGAATCCCCATCATGTGTCTTCCCTCTAATTTCCACTTGCATCTACTACAGACAAGGTAACTAAGTGGATGGGTGCACTTACTGACACTTATTTTTCGCTTGCACACATACATGCCCAAAAAATAAAGAGACAAGTCATCCTCCAATGATGGGGGATGGCAAAGCAGACAGTGGGGTTGGCACAATCAACTGACACTATCAATTTTGTTAATTTTATTCAGTTACTTTTTACCAAATTTATTTTACCCACTGGAAATACTGATGGTTTTGAAACAAGCAGCTAGGCTATGTCATTAGCAAGTTTTATGCAAGGCCAAGATACTGACTTCAAAGCAGACGCAACATATCAATTCTTCACATTAACTACATTTGTATAGAGTTTTAACACCACCATTCCACATAGATTTTCATGGTTTAGTGGCCAACTGTTTCAGCAAGTGCCTTTAAAATGAAGATTCTCTTCTTACCTGCTCTTGAAACACTCGTTTCTCCTCTCCAGTGCTAGGCCGGACTACATAGTCAGTCCTTCTGAAACAAAGGGCACCATCACTTCTGAGCACAAGCCCACAACAGTCCTAAAGAATGAATCATCCTTCTGCAAATTCTTCTGAACAAATTCTGAAAACATGTATGGCAAGAAAAGAAAGCCCTGCAGAAATCTTAAAATATGCTGTGTGCACTACCTGAAGACAAGTAAGGACTATAAATAATCTCATCAGCAGAATCTAAGATAGATTGCAGCTTTGCTCTGATAATACACGTGAACTTGGATAAAATCAGTTGACTTTTTAAAGTCCAGTTACTGCATTTATAAAATCAAACTATCAAATTTTCTCCTGCCCCGTGATGTAAAATTATTTTATTTTAAGACCCAGAGGCACAAGGCCCAAATCTCACAGCTTGAGCAGCACTACGGAGGCTTTCATGCAGTGTTATACACTTACACTCTGGGCAGTGGCATGGCATCCGAGCTGTCTTCATTTTCCTATTGAAAAAGAGAGAAATGTCAGTGTTGGATAGAACACAGTCAGGTCTTGTGCTTCTAGAAGTTGATTTTTGTCTGACTCACTTTGAAAAAAGTCTGGTCTTTGGTCTCCAACCAGAGATGAAACAGTGCTGCCAGTTCCTTCTCATGATCTTGGTAACTACCTAGTAAGAAATCACAAAAAGGTAAAAAAAGAAGTATTTTAATTGTTAGGAAGCCAGCTGCTTGTAATTCCCAGTCCTCTCCTGTTCCCTTCCCTCCTCGATGCATCACCAGTCACAGATGTTCAAACTGCAGTATTTGAACACTTCCAGGCATAGGAAATGTTAAATCCCAGTGATCCCCCTGTGCTGGTACAAAGGATGGTGCTTCAACTCCTAGCACAGAAGGCAAGCTGCTGTTTGGGACACAGTTACCTGTTCCCACTCTCCAAAGTGATCCCAGTTACTGAATCCATGAGCAGAAAGACTTGCCTACATAACCCCCAGCAAAAACTGTGAAAAGGATCACAGGAAAAGCTTCCTGACTCCAAATTTCTGCCAGTTTAAGCCTGCAAATGTGATCACTAGAATCACCATAATTAAGAATGAAAAATTCTGTGTAGTAACTAAAGGAATGAACATAAACACAAAATATCTGTAATTCAATCAGTACAATAATGAGCCTAAGCACATCGATCATTCATTTGCTCTTTGGTTCCCACTTTTAAAAATGAGAATAGTATCAGTTTGCTCTGCAGAGAAGCTTAATTCCTTTGCAACTGTAATAATCACTACTCTGAATAATGAGAGTTATGCTCTATAGAAGGAAAAACATGAAGCTGTGCAGGCAAATTTGAATGCTGACAAACATGGTTAAGTCAGCAACAGAAAGAAATACAGCCCACTGCCTTTGTTCATTTATGCTCTGTCTGCTGCTTATACTGATGTCTTGTGAACACCTCAAATCCAAAACACGTATTAGCTCAGCTAAAAGAAAAGAAAATGCCTAACCATGGAATTAACAGCTCTGATTGTGTTTCTCTCCAGGCTTCAGCAAGATGCAAAGTAAAGTCCTGGAGAAAAAACACCTTTACTATAGTACACATCATAGAAGAATGCAAGGTACTCACCAAGCAATTTCCACTGCTGAGTTTTTTCCTTGAATTCAACAAAAGGTGAGAAGCTGGAAGGAGCATCTACAATGACAAATGTGCATGTTAGGGACATTTTACAATTGTCCAGCCTCAAAATCCTACTGAGGTAATGCAAACTGTCGAGTTAAAGACCCACAGTGACAGATAGAGCATTTAAAATGATTATGTAAGCGCATCTCTAAATTTATCCTTGCACAAAGGGAAGGTGAGCATCTCAGAGTATAAGGGCAAGCACAAGAACAGAACAGGATAATGAGCCTTCCAACAACAGGCTGTCAGCTGAGAGCCTGTTCCTGTTGTTCATCATGTTCAGACCACTTATTTAGTGCACTGGGATGAGAAAATTGCCTGTTGACAACTTAATCTTCAAGCTGAAGAGGAAAAAGAAATACGAGGCCCCAGGGACTGTTATTGTACAGTGAAAATTCATGGGCTCATGGGAAGACAACTTGGGATTTACGGTATTCACCACCATTATGGACAATATGCTGCGAGGCCACCACAATCTACTCTGTCTCTGTCTTTAAAACTTCCCACTAAGCAAATCAGAACCACAGAATAATTCAGTTTGAAAGGAATGGCTGGAACTCAGCTGGCCCAAGCCCAAGGTGGGCCAACCTCATGTGTCAGTGGATTGCTCAGGGGCATCATCTAGTTCATTCTTTATTATCTCCAAAGACAACTACAACTTCACATTGTGGGGGAAGAGGCTAATTCCTTCCTGCTTCAAACACCCTGCCTGAAGCCACAATCTGAGTATGAGCAACTGTCTGTCTAGAGGCAATTTCACAGACATTTTCACATACTTGGGAATCACATTTGGTCTTATCTACTATCCACATGGAAAACAAGTCAAGCACAACTAAGACACGTCAGTCAAACAGCCTATCATGGAAATGCTGCCAGCAATACAGGGATTTATTGTGGCGATGAATGAAAAGTTGATTCGAATTATAATGCAAACCATTAGACTAGAACAGTGTATTAGTATTTTTAACATCTCTTCTTACCTCTGCTGTCGCCTGCCAAATACTGCAAGGCAGGTAAAACCAATTCAGACCAATTAGGGGCAAAGGAGAACCAGTTATTTAGTGCACTGGCATGAGAAGTTTGCCAGTCGAGAACTTTATCTTCAAGCTGAAGAGAAAAAAGAATTATTAATGATCTCACACTTTAAACTATGACTGTCTTCACATAAAACAAACCAGCTGAACATGTCCCCCCACCAGGGGACAAAAAGTTTTTTATGTATGTGAAATAATTACCTGATTTCTCAAGTAACCACAGCACTGAAGAAGGGGAAAACACTTCCCCATCTCTGCCCTTAATATATAAAATATATCTAAACATGATCTATAGAATGGGTATGGAAAGACTCACAGATTCAACTGACTAAACTCCTGAAACATGTTAAAACCAGAATGTGGTAGCACTCCCAGAGGGTTTAACTTCTTTAATATGTAATCTAAATCTTATTATAATTTACAGCAAAGTGAGTCTGCAGAAAAATCACTATTACAAAGCTATAAGCTCCTCTATTGTTTGATTTGGCTTCCTGCAAAGATTCCTAGATAAGTGGGTGGTTCCTTACCACAGAGAGGGTAGCAGGTCCTTCCAGAAACAGTATTTCCAAAAGAAGGAAAAAGAAGCTGGATGATACTTCATTTATTTCAAGACATGGTTTCATATCTTCAAGAGGTCTTCAAATGAAAGACAACACAAGCAGAGTAAATTCCCTGAGTAAATATTCACCTCCACATACAAAGATGAAAACCACACATTTCACACATCCCAAACTGCACAAACACACAGCCTGCAACAGTCCCACAAAACTGTGAGCTGAAACATGTTGCTTCTTCCATCCATGCAAGGTGTTCGAGGCCCTCTGAAGCACTTACTCCTCTTTGACAGATGATAGAGGGAGGGGGGAAAAATCCTGAGACATTGATGAGAGTCCATCTGCATTGCCAAGAGAGTCAGCCAAATCTTCCACCTCAGATTTAATAATCTTCGGCTTCTTTTTTTTCTTATCTTCCTTGTCCTTCACCTTTTTCTTGAAAGTCGTGGGGTCAAATAAGGCTTTAGATATGATTAAAGTTAAAAAGAATAATTAGACATCATTTTACTGTACCTTAATGAGACTCATAAACTATTTAAGTATGTATCTAGAAATGTATGTTGCGTGCACTCATTCACACCTCAATCATTCCATCTTCCCAGCTGCTGTCATAAACCTTTACTTTTCCCATCAAAAGAAAACCTCTAGTTTTTAAAGCAACATATATGAAATGAAAAGGATCCACTGACTTGCTAAGGAACCTTTCCTGCCAGCATTCACTCGAGTCACGATGTCCTCAAGGGTCAGGTCTGTCGTGACTAGATCAGGGTGATCCTGCACGGGACAATGGGAGAGAAATTAAACTGAGAAAGGACAAAGTGTTAAGACAGCAACAAGATGAAGAAGTACCCAAATACTTAAATGCACCAAACTCAACCAGGATCAACTTATTAAATTATTTACTGCAATAGAAGTTGGGAATTCTTCTAACCCTGACATCCAAAATTTTGTCTCCCGAAAACATGTAACTAAAATTACAAAATCCTTCTATCCAGATAAACATGGCCAGGAGTTGCATTTATACACTGATAATTGAACCCAGGTTACAATAACGGGCTGCTGGGTGGGTGCACATAAAAAATAGCAATCATTTTCTCACCCAGAAGTATCATGATCTTTATGGCAAAGAGATAAAAACATCAAAGATAAAATGCGGTCCCACCCCCCAAGACTTTTTAACATCTTACAGGCTGACGTTTTCGTTTCTCATGGTGCTTCTTCAACATCATCTTTAAATCGCTTTCCCCAAGTTCTATCTTGTCTGCAATGAAAATAATTATTTGCAGAGTTTTCCACTACTGCTACCTTCCACAGTTCTTGGAATGCCATTTTCTAACCCTTTACACTTTCAGCAATCTCCCAAGTTTCAGTAACTAATTGCTCCATATATGAATTTCTTTCATTATTTCAATGCATCAATATCAGTCATCAGATTTCACTGCTGATGCAAGCATGAAAGAGAAAAGAAGCTAGAACTAGCTTGAAGAGTTTGCAGAATTGATTACAGTCACTTTAGGAGAGATTCTCAAGTATTTTGAACTGGACCATGCTAATGCTTCAACCACTAAAGACAAAATACAACAGAGGAATCAGTAGTATTACAGAGACTATGACTCTTGTGTTCAAATACTGGCCTTGCGAGAAGAAAAGGATTAAACTGGGAAAAGATCCAACTGTTGTTGGAGACTGCAAAAATGAGGCATTACAAGATCTCCCAATAAAACAACAGATTTTAAAGGTCATTGCTTGCAGGGTCTCAAGGTAATTCTCCTCCCTCTATCCATACCGACCCCTTGTTTGGTTCTTACCTGCAGTTTTCATGTCCAAGGTTGACAATGTGGGGATCACTCTCAGCGGAACTGGTGGACTTGAACACCGTGCTGGAGAACTTGGAGGCCAAGAGATAAGATCTAAAACAGAGATAAAATTACTTCTGCAAGACCCATCAGCAATCTGTGTAACAGTTACCACGTGTCCATAGCCAGTGGAAGTAGAGCCCAGATTATCAAAGGCTCTGCCCTCACATCAAAAACGTGTCTTTTTCCATTCACACCTGGAGTCTTTAGTTCAGCCCAGGGCATTACCTTCTTCATCCGAAGACAAGGTAGTATCTCCACACTCCTCTTTCACTTCTCTCAGGATCTTCAAGTAGCGCCGATGTGTCCGTCTGTCTCGTTCTTCTGAGTCATATGTCGGTGGGAAGTGCCTTCTCCTTAGGGTCATGTCAGGGCCCCCTTTCCTGGCTAATTCCAGCAAGTGCTGAAAGGAGAGATTCATTTGACATTAGCTATGTCAGCTACAGTGCTGTAAGCCAGGTGAGATACTTCCAGCAAGGTTACCATGCGGTGCCATCAGCACTTCAGATCTGTACAAGGGCAACCTTAGGAAGGATTTAAAAACTAGCATTTTAGACCATCATTTAAAGGGGAGAAAAAAACCAAGGTGAGATTTCTGCACCTTCTTCTGCACACGTAATACTATCAGTCAGTTTATGTGGACTGTTGAGAAGAACTTAAATCCTTAGTGTGAGGTGTAGTTTCCACACAAATATGTAACGATGACATAAAACACTGTCTCTTCTTAAAAAAACGTTTTACCTCTAATGGCTACAGAGGAACTAATTTCCTATGTATTCCATATCATTGCCTAATGAAGTTGTGGATGTCCCTGGAAGTGTTCAAGGCCAGGAGCAACCTGGTCTAGTGAAAGCTGTCCTTGCCCATGGCAGGTGACTGAAATGAGATGAGCTTTAGGGTTTCTTCTAACCCAAACCATTCTGGGATTCTCTATTTCCCACAACATTGTAGGGCATTTTATAAAGACAAACTTTCTTCTTCATCCCTACATGCCATATGTTTCAATGTCTAAGCACAGTGAAAGATAAATGACCAACAAACACATTTCAGTTGCCAACAATTTGCTCACAGAAGTATCCATAGAGGAAGACTTTACCAGGGATTTGCAGGCATGAGAATCAGAGGTTTGGATCCACATACTTTCTAACTGTAACTGTGTTTAGCAACTGTACTTGTTTCAGAATGACTTATGAAGGCAGAATGACTTATAAACAAAATAGTATGTTGCAGAGGGGCAAATGCAGGAAGTGGGGACAAGGTGGACATGAAAAGAAGATAGTACACACAAGTGAGAGCTGTAAGACTTACACAACCTGAAATCTGCAAATATAACAACTGGGCCTGGAGTTCTCTGTGGGCCACTGGAAAATCCAGAAGCGTTACTCAATCCGTTCATTAAAGGAAAGGCCTCAGAGAACTGTGACTGCACCAAGACCCTTTTTATAAAGACAAGTTATTCATCCCAGAGCATGCTCACATTGCGGGAAGCGAGGATCTGCTTAAGCAGCCTATAGAAGTACTGCTGCTGGGCACTCAGGTACCGCTTGTACTGCGACTTGTAACAGAGCTGCCGGTACTTCACTACCTCAGGATTGAAGTGTCCATCTGTAACAAAGACAAAACATACAGCTGGGTTTTCAGCTGGTAGCTGAGAACTTTCCCCAAACCCACAGGGAAGCTCACAGGGCTGACTGACCCCGAAAGAGTTTCTGGGCGATGTGCAGCGGGTTCCCAAACCGAAAGTTCTCCCCACTGAACAGCGCAGAGATGAGCTTGTTCTGATGCTCTCGGTTGTTCTCAGGAAAGTGAGGCAGGAATTTTTTTAGGTGCTCTTGCTGCTCATCTGTCAGGACCTCCTGCCATGTTGACAAGCTGACAACCTCAAAAAAGATCTCAGGCTAAAGAAAACAAGAAACAACAGTAAAGAAAATGCAGCCACGTCCTTGACCATTTTCTAGCCCTTGATGCTTTTTAAGTAACAGCAGTTGTGAGACAATGTTTTATGAAACACAGGAAACAACAGAGCATAAAAAGGAAAGGTCAAGACATTGATACTACTAACAACAAGAAAATAAATTCAAAGCTTGTAACGATCTTCTTAAAGGCAACTTTAAGATAATAAGAACATAACAGAATTGATTTTAAAGATATTGTCTCGAAATTAATCAAAGAAGTGTCAATTCTTGACACTGCTTCCAAGGCAGTCAGAAACACCTCCCCTTTTCAGTTTGCTCTGTAAGTTCCCAAAAGGGAGTCAAACATGTCATTTATATAGAGGTTATATAAGGTGAAGTGTCTCAGCACTACTCACATCCTCCAGGAGGTCCTCGGGCAGACTGACCCGGGTTGTGCCCAGCATGCAGTCCTCCATGATCCGTGTGCAATTGCTCTCCAGCTCCAGGGAGTCTGTGAGCATGTGGTCCAGGGAATCCATCCTCCACCCCTCCTGCTCTGGACAACGACAGCAAAACTCTCAACAAACAAAAATCCCAAACCCAGATACATCCATCCCGACGTGAAGAGTGACGGAGGAGCCACCTTTGATGGGTGGTTGTTTAAATGGAAGCTGTGGAGTTGGCCTGCAATACCTGTACACATATATAGCAAAGTTAGAGATATATATATGTATATATATGCACGTATATACACACGTATACACACACACACAACATATATATAAAACTCATACATACATACATACATATATAGCACAAATATGGAAGCATTTACTCTTCAATTACAACACAGGTCATGCCAATGGAGAAGTGCTTTTCCAGAGAGGTAGACTGGGAAGAACAGCTGACCCATCTCATTTCCTTCCCACCTGCAGCAACTGTTTTCAACACTGCTAAACACCAGGACAGACTACATTTAAATCCTGAAGGCGGTTTTAAGGTGCAGAACCGAAGGTCAGGTCTAAGGTGGGGTTTCTCTTAGGTTGAACGTGTGATAGGGCCAGGAGCCCCGTCCCCTCCGGCGCGACACAGCCGAGCCGCTCTGAGCTGCGAAGAAACGCATGAAACACGCGAAATAAAGAAAAAGGCAATAAAAAATCGCTAGAAACGGGGTGGGACAGCGAAGAAAACAGAGAAAACAGGTTTATTTCATACCCCTCACGCGGCCCAGCCGAAGGCGGAAGGCGGCGGCGCTGCCGCGCCTNCCAGTTCCCCTGAAAATACAGCAACTGTGAGCGCTGAGGCCAACTATCAGTCGCAGATTTATAGGCCTTGACTGCACTCCTGGGCAGCGTATTAGTCACTGAGATGCTGTGCTAATATTACAGTGAAGTGTTGAAAGGCTGAATATTTTGAATTTAAATGCAGCAAATTTTCATACAGCAAAGGGACATTCTTCCTGGGTCTCCCTGCCTTTACCCACTGACATCCCCCTCCAAGGACTCACATTAACAGTTTCCAGAATAACACTCATTTAATAACATCTTGAAAGGTTAAGGTTCATGTGGAGATTCACGAGAGTAAGACAGACTTAATTAGGTTCAAGACAGGTGCAGGTGACAGACAGTACCTGACAGCAAAAATGTGTTCAAAGCAATGTACAGACAAACTCTAATCTGTGTCAAAACCTGGCTCACGATAAATTACAGAGCGCAGGTCTCACCCAATGAGCGAGAGACAGATTCAGTGCAGAAGTTACGATGGACTCTTCCCAAACCTCTCCCTGATTTTAACTCATACTTTCTTTACTTTTAGGTGGAGCATGAGTGACTACAGTCACACATCTTAGTGAGTGATGGTCATACCCTGGGAGTGGATATGTCAGGATAGTACCTGAGATAACCCTGGGATGGGGACATGAGTCACTCCTAGAGGGATTTTGTCATGGTTTGCTGATCCATCATCCTTATCTCCCTCAGTTTTCAGACGCTGTGCAGCTGATCAGCTAGAAACTAATATCTTTTAAATTTAAAAATAGTTTTAAAAATCCCTTACTTTGCAAGGGTCTCAACAGAGGGAGCTCCACTCCACTGTCCACTTACACTCCCTTGGACTGGGCTGTGGGAGGTCGGAAATTCTGTATTCCATCCAGAGAGTAGCAAAATGTATTTTTCCCTTTAACTTCTATCCTGTTATCATTCCATTTATCCACACCCCACTTCACTCTCACCCACCACTGAACACCTTACCCCAATGAACATACTGGTCACCGTGAGTGATTAAAAAAAAAAAAAAAAAAAAAAAAAAAAAAAAAAAAAAAAAAAA
>VWZU01019080.1:48165-90732 GCA_013397095.1 Sterrhoptilus dennistouni
AAAGAGAGAGAGAAACATTTATTCTTTTCAGGTTGGTTTGGTTTTTTTTACACCTGCCAGGTTGCACAAGACTCTGAACACAACAATGGTCACCAAATGTACAATAAACATACACAATTAAATAATAGATGGGGCCTGAGCAGTCCAAGAGGTACACGGTAAGGGTGCATGGGCTGGGTTTGTTTTTTTCCTTCAGGAAAATACAGCATCTGACCCAAAACGCCTCCAAGGGACAGCATTTCCAAACAAAATACAGACCTTGCAGGCAATTGAGAAGACTCTGGATTTACACTTCTGTGAGACATGACAGAAAGATCTTTGGGTTGCTCTGGTTTAAAAACAGTAATAATACATCCTATACCTTGTGTGCTGCAGAAATGGAGGGAAAAAAAAATCCGTGCAACCTTTACCATCTATATGATTACTGTAGTTCCTTATTTTGGAAGGAAAATCTCTAGTACTTCCATTTCCAGTCATGCTTCTTTCACAGGCAATTCATTCAACTTGGGACACTAGGCATTAACTTCACCTGGAGTCAGGCCAATAGCCTGAGCATGCTGCTTCTGCAGGGCAGAGAAACTTTGAGGAAGCTTTGAGTTCAAAAAGGTTGTTTTAAAATGGTTTTCTATTTTAAATAGTTTTCAGTTTTAAATAACTGGTACAACTGTCCTCATTCATGAACTGTTCCAACAAAGGTGAATAGAGCAAAGTAGTTTATAAACCCCATGTATGCAACATCATTAATAGGAACATTATTTGATGTTCATCTATTGTCAAACTTTCAGGACTCTTAAAATTGCTCCTGCAGGGCAGTATCCCAGTATTCCCAGACTCGCATTTCCAAGCCTATTTTCCTACTACTTGTAGCATTTCTGGCTTGTTATTAAATCAGCAGCAGCCTGAAGAAAGCCAAAACAAAATTCTCCCTGCTCTCTTCCCACAAGAACAATATTGCAAGGCCTAACACTGTGATTCCAAAGTTCTCAGCAACATGAACTCAAGTTACTTACAAGGGATTGTGGTTCCTTGCCCACAGTGCCACAGTGGCTGGGCTGCCAAATCCGTAGAATTTCAGGTCACTCATCATTGCACTTGACCAAATCAGAACTCTGGTCCATGTTAGTAATTCTACCTGGCTCATTAGTGCCCCAGTATGGTGGTACAGCAAGAGAAGAGAAATCCTAGGAACAAAGTAATCCCCACTCTGGCAAGTCACTTTAAAGTTACCTCAGAACAGTTCTGAGCTGGCCAGTATTTTGCCAACCAATTTATCTCAATACTATTTCCATGACACATTAGTTAGCAAAGCAGTATCTGCTACAAGGCTTTGCCCACAAGGAACCAGATTTGCTCTTGTGCAGCCCGAGTGTGAAGTTCTCTCATGTCAAAGAGCTTTAACTCCATAAAACCAGATATCACAATGTGTAGTGCCTACTGACATGGGTAATCCACACCTGAATCCATGGGAATACCTATGGAAGAGTCCCATATTCACACTCAATGCAGTACAAGAGAAAAATAAAAAAACCTCTCACATTCTTCTGTCTCAAGGGCCTCTAAGACACAGCAGCCTTCTTTGTGTTTGTTTTATAAATAAAAATATCCTGTCATGCACGGATATTGTGGGATGAGTTTTCTGGCATTTAATGGATTTTCAGACATACACAGTATATCCCATCAGAAGTCAGTGGAGTTCTAGTCATGTTCTTGCAACCACCAGAATGCCTTAAATAACCAACCAAGATGACCTGTGAAGGAGAACTATGTAAGGAAAAACATATAACATGGCCTTAAAAGATGAACCTTCTCTTTCCCTTTCTCCTGGTCCCTAGACCAGGTCCATCACATCAGGCAACCCTCATGGATGGCTTTCCATGTCCCATAAATAGTGGTCCACTAGCATTGTGTGCTTCTGGAGTCCAGGGATGGTTGTTTTCTGGAACTGTCCGAGGGAATTACAGTGCATTGTTAACAAGGTTATTTGGGAGGGAAAAAAAAATTTAAAAAATCAAAGTAACCAACTCTCCATTGTCTTGAAGAGAAGAAATATGTTTCCTTTGAGGTGGCCACAGAGATAATGGCCCTGACCCTTTAGAGGAGTGCTGGGAGTGCTCTGTATCCTCCTTTTCTCCTGGCACAACTATCTATCTTAGATCACAGCAGAAGCTGCTGTGCAGATTTAGCTG
Source organism: Sterrhoptilus dennistouni (assembly GCA_013397095.1). Classification (NCBI taxonomy): domain Eukaryota; kingdom Metazoa; phylum Chordata; class Aves; order Passeriformes; family Zosteropidae; genus Sterrhoptilus; species Sterrhoptilus dennistouni. Next base: position 50,352 of record VWZU01019080.1, read on the forward strand.
AGCTTTTTTTTTTGTTGTTGTTGTTAGTTTTGTTTTGTTGTTGTTGTTTGTTTGTTTCTTTTTTTTTGTTTACAGGCAAAAAAGCAATTTTCCCTGCAAACACTGGAGGGAAAAGAAGTAACAGTGGCTCTGTACTACCCTTAGATGCTCCTAGGATTTCAATCAGTTTGTTCCAAACAACATGGGTTTAAGACTGTGCTTTTCCTGCTTCCTGGAACTGCTGGGTAAAACAGGGCAGGGCAGACAGCATGTAAACAGTTCTGGAGGGCTGGAAAAATAATAATTTAATGGACTGCTTCGGCACATCTTCACAGCTTCATTGTTCAATCCATCCCCATATGGGGACACCAGGAGCCACCACTTGGTGGCTGCTGCTGCTCCTTTCTGCAGGCAGTCTGTTCATATGGCGCAGGGACACTCCCCTTCACCTTGGCTGCTAGAAGCCACAGGAAGAAGTTCTGCCATATTCTAGCAATTTACATGATGTTCTCCTGTTTAATGGCTCCTGTTAAAGATATGCATACGACAATCTGCCAGGAAGTGTTTAGTTAGGCAAGCTTTTTCCCATACAGTTGAAATAAAATTGTTTGCTGGACACACTTCCAAAAAGGAAAATAAGGGTCAGCAGACATGCCAAAAATAAATTCCAGGGCCAACAGAGGTTTCACTTCTGTTGTCCTTTTTCTTAAAAAGCTGCATAAAAGGCATCCCAGAAGGATTTTGAGGGTACTTCTTGGTCACTGTGAATTAAACCCTCTGAAAGCATTAAGAAGAGCTCCAAGATTTTAGTGGAAGGTATGTGAGCATATACATTGAAACATATAGAGTCCCAGGGTACCCTCACATCTGGGCTGTCAGGGAGGTGGCAAGTACAAGCAAATGGCACCATGAGGCTCTTTCACTCATGCTCTGCTGAGAAAGTCCTGGGTTTGGAGATGTGCACTTCGCTCCCGCCACTCCCGTTGGTGGTAGTCGTGATGATGTACTGGGTGGTTTGCTGCTGGTTGCTTGTCTGGGATTCCAAGGGATCCGTGTGGGCTGTGGGCTGGGAAACACCCACCTGAACCTCGCTGGAGAGTGAAGAGTTTTGTTTACCGTCCAGATCAGGCTGACCTTCAGATATCACATAGTGAGTCTGCATAGGGAATATAGAAAATAATTAATAATCACTGTATCTTCTGTAACTTCTCTTTTCTAATAGTCTGCTGGCAGACATTTTGGTGTGAACAAGGAACTTTTAAACTAATCTCTATTTCATTTAAATGTATTTGAGAGCAACATAATGCCAGTCTTTTGATTCGAAGGATGTTGGACTTACTTGGCTTTTGGTTAATTTACAAATGGTTAAACTCATTACACAATTAGACCATCACTACAATTAAACCAGCAATTTTCAATTCAACTATTCTGAAAGGTTTTTTCCTGTATTACACATGTTCTGACAGAAGTTGCACTTCCAGCGACCAAGATCAACACAGGCCAATGACCTGTTTCCTTATGCTGGATTGCTTACAAAGAATAGCAGGAACTCTTCTTATTTTCTAATCTTAGAGATAACAGAGAGCTACTGAAATATTTCCAGAAGCTGTTCTGAAGTTTAGTTTAGTAGATACTGCTTAATCATAAATATTTTTAAGACTAAGCAGTACTGCTAAATAATTTTGTTCTGCGAATATGATTAAGTGAAGATTTTAAGCTGGAAGGAGTCATACATACAAGAGCCAGACAGCATGAGCCTTGTAAATGGTTACATGCAGACTATACTGTGCAGTCTGCATCTCTTTAGGTCCCTCCAACTCTGTTCCCCAGTTATGATTTTGGCATTCTTTAAACCTTCAAGCTGAAGAGCTTTATGCCTGATAATATTCTGGATGAAAAAAAGGCCATGATGGTTCTCCTTACCTGAGTAACTGCTTTTACTTGCCCTGTGTTGACAGTGGTGACTGGGGTACCCACAGCAGTCTCCGTGATCACGTATTGCCCTTGGGGGATGGTCATCATCTGAATCTCTGATGCTAAAAAATTGCAAATTGGATAATCAAGACCTCCAGTCAAACTCAAAGACAACCTTCAAAGATCATGTCTTATGTCAGAAAGATTTAAAGTCTGAAACAGTGGGTATTGAATAGAAATTCAGGTGATATAAGGGCTTGTAGAGCCCTACAGGCCTCAGCAGAATTATGCCAGATAAGATGAGCTGGAGATTTGGCAATTCGTACAGAGAAAACACATCCCGTTCTCACTCAAATCATCACAGAATTACCATCCAGAACTGCATGGACATGTAAAATCATCTTCATGTCACACTCCTCCTCCACACAATTCTTTCAAGCATGCATCCAAATTTGAACAAGTAGCTATCCAACACATGGATCTTGCTGTATGCAAGTTCCTTGGAATAAAGGAGCCCAGTGTGCCTGTCCAAACCATGTACTGCATCACTATGCATGACAGCAGAAGAGCTGGTAAACCATTTACATTTGTCTGATGCTCTATCTTCTTCATATCTTTGAATATTAACCACAAAGCTTAATGAACTCCGAGAACAGTGTCCCATTTGGTAGCTAGAGACATGGGGCATGTGTTAGTCAGACACACTTGCCAGACAGACAAGTAGTCAGAGTTACTGCTGACACTTACAGTAGCTCCGAAATGAGTTCCAGTTGCTAGGGAGATATGTGTGCTGAACTGAGGAGCCTTGCTGCTGCTGGAGGGCTTGGTTTGGTGTCGATGTAGTTGTCTGCATCTGTGAGGGGCTGAGTTCCTGCTGAGGTTGTTGCGAGGAAGGACTCAAAGGCTGACCCCCAACCTACAGAAAAAAATGGTGCAAGTGTTCTTGGTGTGGTAAGGATTGCAAAATACAACCTTCTCATTAAGGGAAAACACAGGACAGGTTCCAGAACATACTGAACACAAGAACTCTCCTCTCTCTCCTCCAACTTGCTTCACTTTGTTTTCAATAAGCTCAGACCAGAAAACTGAAATAGTGATATTGTTACTTGCCAATGTGAGTATATGGCAAAGACCTGAGATTAGAGGCTAAATTCTACCCAAGACATGAAGAGCTGCACTTCAAATATTTGAGGAATGCCAGTTTCCATTTACATCTTCCAACTGACAAACTTCATTTAGCTGTAAATGTGTCTGTTTCCAATCATTTATCTCTCCTTTGTACATACTATTGGGGGAAAAAAACCCAAAAACCCACCCAAACAAACCCACAACAAAACATCCCCAATACACCCTGAGACATCTGGGCACTGCTTGATGATTTCAATGTGAGAGTCATTTCATGTGTGGTCCTTTAAGTGACAAAGAAAACACTATCCCCTGCATCAGCACATGCAATATGCCACCTGAGCAGGCTGGGAGGGAAAGCATTTTCTAAAGAGAGGAGGGAAATACCTGTGATGATGACTGAGTTGCTGGTGATGGCTCTGTGACCTGGATGTGCTGCACCTGGATGGCATGTTGAGTGTATGTTTGGGGGTCATGGAGCTGCCCAACATCCACTGTGGAGTGCTGGGGCTGGTGAGGTGAGGTAGCCTGGGGAAAAAAATTAAGCAGAGGTCTATACCTCAAATTCTTTACAAAAGCAGCCATGTAAACCTCGTCTGGGACACAAGTTCTGGAATAACAAAGTAGGAGCCTTAGTGGAGCACACCTGTTGAACCCTGTTGAGTTTCTTTGTACCCCGGGAGATAAAGTACATTTAATGGCACAGACATGGTTCTATCTCAGTGATACCAATGGAAAAGACTCGCCTAACATCATACAAGCTGTTTGTGGCAGTGGCTGGACTAAACCAAAGGGTTCAAAAGCCAGGATTAGTGTTAACTACTGCTCCATAAGCATCTTTCTGTACAATGTATACATACTCGAGATCTGCATATTCAATTTGGTAGTTTGACACAGCACTGCATCAAGACAAGCGCTCAAAGGTTTTTAAAGGTTTTGAGCAGCACTTGCTAATGATATCAATGGCACTAATTTGAATTAATAGTCTTGGATCTGTATAAAATTAAGATCTTGCCAATATTACCTGCAGGAATCAGTGTTCATTGTCTTGTATTGTTACAACAGCCACAGTCACTATCAACTGAGGCCATTGTTTAGACCTTCATTAACCAAATTCATAATGTGATTTGTAATGAGAGGCCAGAAGAACAAGGAATTTCAGATTAAAATATAAACACACAGTAGTTTCAGCTTTGTCCAGTGGGTAACCAGTTTCTTACAGCTACCTGAGATATTTTTGTCAGACCAGTTACTCTAGTTACCCTGTGATTTCATTTTTAGGAGGCTGTTGAGCATCAAGAGAATGAATATTCTAATAGATGCTATGAAGGGAACATGCAACCACTCTCTGTAGCCCCAAATTTTGGCTCTGATTCACTGAGGACAAGGAAGTACATATCAGTCTTGAACTGCAGAAAATGGGTGACCCACTGACCCACCTTCCCAGTTGCTGGAAAACATTCCTAGAGCAGACTTGAGTAAGGCTGCTCAGATGGGTAGAACTAAATCAGGACTGTGTCGATGTGTCTCCAGCAGGCTGACCGTGGCTGACAAGGACTATTTATGCCTGGTACAAGTGCTTATGAAGGGAACCTTATACCATATCAGTTGATTTATCTGTAAAAAGTAGCTGCAGCATTTTTTGTGACTACTCCTTACCACACTTCTGTGTGCTAGAGCCCCAGAAACACACAGGCTTGGTAGCGAAGGGGTCAAAAGCACAGCAAGATCCCCACCAGGCTACTCACCTGGGCCACCTGAACAACCTGCAGCTGTATGTGCTGAGGCTGCTGCAAGCCAGTTGTAGATTGAGACACAGGGATGTACTGGATGCGCTGGTAATCTCCCTGGGGAGTCCGGTAGTCTGTAGTGAGGGTCTGGGATATCTCTGTCATTGCTTGGGTCAGTAAATCTGTTGTCTGAGCAGGGAGAGAGAGAGAGCGAGAGAGAGAGAGATACATATCATCATCATATTGATGTACTTCTTCAGGGATGTAGTTCTTTTATCTACACTTATGGTGGGTCTGGTAATTTATTTATGAGAGCTTAATGTGTACAGAGGTTGGGGTCATAAGTAGTCACCAGGGATCACCAACTAGAATTGCTCTTCTCTGTCTAAATCCTAGTCAGGACCATTAACGTATCATAATAAAAATAATTATTTTCATTTTGTGACATACCAGTATTCTGTTAAACAATTAAACTCCTGTATTTGTGAAGAGCTGACTTGGTTTCCAAGTCAAAAAGTGGTTCATGGACATATTCCACCTTTCTTCCTCCCCTGTCAGAGTGACAACTGTATTTCTAATGTGTAAAGACATTTAGTACATAACTTAATCAGGTTTATGAAGCCAACAGCATCTTGATTAAACCTCTCCATTTTCAAGCAAAACAGTCTTTTACCCAGTTAGTCTTTAGATAGGAAGTTTTAAATTGTGATCAACAGGACTTTCAAAACTACATAGTATCCCACAGCACTGAAGGACACATTTTTTAGTCTCAGCTTTCACTTTTGTGGCAGCTGATGTATTAACAGTAGGGAGATCAGCCACTGGAGATTCATCTCGCTCAGTGCTGTGCTGTCCAAAGGATTACAAAATGATCTGACTCCCTGAACACAGTTTGATCCAGTCCCCAGTCACTATTAAACTTGTCTTCTTGATGCCAGGAACTGCATCTCTCGCTTAAGGAGAAAATTCCCAGTGAAAAGCCATGAGATGTGCATCCCTGAGTTCATTATGTGGAGTCAGTAGGTCTGAATGAAAGAAGGAAATGGATTTGGGGATAAAAGACAAATCCTTAAAGCTCCAGAAAGAAACGAACAGCTCCTGACTGTGCAAAACTGGATCACACAGGCTCAAATCCAGAAGTGATCTCAAATAATGTCCTAATACAAGTTTTAAGGTGGTGTCTGCCAAATAAACCAGAGTTACTAATACCAGAAAGCTCCTGCTCTGTGTGTTTCCCTGCACTGCCCTTGTGTGCCTCCAGCCCCTACCACAACAGTTTCTCCAGTCGTGCTGTCGGTGGTGAGAACAGCCGGCGTGGAACTGATGACGGCTGTTGCCAGTGGTGCATGGATTGCGTTTGGGAGCTGAGCAAACTCTGGGTGCTTCTTGCGAATGTGCTGCACCATCTTCGTCTGCAGAGAGAAGCAAAGGAGCATTGGAAGGATGGTCAGTAAGGAGGATCTGCTCAGGGCCATGTGAAATCCAACCGCCTGGCCAAACACAGCTTTTAGGTTTCCCTCAGTAAAGCAGCATCAAGATTCACACTATGAGATCTTTTGGGCAGCAAAGTTGAACACAAGGATCACAAACCTGCTGCTGATTAGAGCTGACACCGAAGTATTGTCCTCAACAGCTTTTTACTCTAGCATGAAGTGTTTTATGACTTTTTCCAAAGGTCATCTTTTCTGTGTTTTGTTTCCCTGCTCATCTTCCCTGGAACTACCAGAAAGCAGCCTCCAAGGCCTTCCATTCATGATCATGCTCTGGTAACTTTTCAGCACAAACCCCCTATTCATGGACTTTTTGGCCCTAAAACAAGCAGACTCCACCTGCACTGTCAGCACACAGCACAAAATCAGCACTCTGAGAAGAAGAGAGCTCTGCTTGTGGACAGACAGGTGACAGAGGCCACGGTGAAAGAGCATCCCCAGGGAGAGGCTGCCTGAGGCCAGAACCTCCCATACCTTACTGCTGTATTGCTTGGAGCAGTGAGGACAGCACACTGGAGGGGTGGCGATAGTGCCTGTCAGCTGGGTGTGGGTGCTCAGCATGGGATCTGGCTCTCCCGGGCCCGCAGGACGCAGTTTCCGGATGCTTGGAGGTAGCTCGGCACCAGGATGGTTTTTCAGGATGTGTGCTTTGCGTTTGCTGGCACTCTTGTACACCTGCAGGGCAAAGATTTGGAATTAGAATGGTACAAACCTGGTGTCTGCACAGGAAACAGCTACCAGTTATCTTGATCTGGAAGATCTGCATGTTGCTTTACAGAACACACTTAGTTAAATCCCCAAACAACTCAAACAAAAGGCATGAACATACACTTTCCAGTGTTTCATCAACCTGTAAAAGCAACTGATTCCTTGTGTAGCACAGAGAAGCCTTTTGAGAACATGTTGTTTGCCACAACCAAACACCAAAGCAGGACAAGGAGGTAAGAGGAAAACCTTTTTTGCCAGATTTGAAGATCAAATGTGCAATGTTACTTTCTTATGAGGGTTGATGTCTCTACTTGACACAAAGTATCAAACTTTCTTAGTTCAGTGATCAACATACCTTCTTTTTAGGCATATCAACCAACAAATACTATCTAATAATTAAAACTATTTTTTCTCCCCTCAAACAAAAGGAAAGAGGCCTCACAGAAAGACACACTGAAGATAAGGACAGTCAGAATACACTCCCTGGTAAATAAAGGCCCCCAGGCATAAAAGGGAAAGGACAATAAGAGCAAGAACCCAAAGGCACTGCAGAAGCAGCTTCAGGCTCCACTGACCACAAGGAATTACTGGCACATGACCTAGTAAGCAGCTTACAATAAAAGGTGTTAAAGACTAACTTTTAGAAGTGATACAGAAACCTAAAGTACTTACTGGCCAGGAATTACACACAGACAGGATACTTAGTCCTGGGCTAACCCAAGATCAAGGGTCAGTGACTGTCTGCTTGATAACAGTATTCAAGTTTTCTTTGGCCTAAGTGCATTTTGTCTTCTCTTTTTTGTTTTGGACAGTACTGCAGGAATTTTGCTAGCAAGCACCTCAGAAAAGCTACAAACCCCACCGGAGATTTCTATGCAGAGACAAATCAGTTGCATCCAGGACTGGGACTGAGCTATCGTCCGAGGGGTGACTTCCCACACACCTTATCGCAGTATTGACAGAAGTAATCTCTGTTGGGTTTTATGATGGGCAACGTGAGCTCTGGCACCTCTTCTATTTTCATGTCTGGGTGTCTCTTTGATAAATGATTCACCTTAGGAGAAACAGAGAACAAGAACATATTACAGCTGGAAGCTGAACAATCGGTGCTTCTTCCAGACATGGGTGACAGCCAAACCAAAACTGAATGATGTAAACCAGCACCATTGGAAGCATTTGCTGCTGCAAGGGTTATTGTGCATTCATATTTAACTGCCTGAAGGGTAAATGTGGTCTCTCTAGGTCTCATTTACGGTTTCTCTAACAAAAATTAGGTAGGAAGGGGTGAAATAGTTTGCCAGAACTGTCTTATAGCCGATACCTGAGAGTGAGGTAGTGCTGCAGAACAGCCTTTACCCAGAGGCAGTGACAAGACATGGCCAGAAGAGGCCCTTGAGAATGGGGAGAAACAAAGAACAGGAAAGACAGTCAGAAAAACTGAGGCAGTAAGGCTGAACAAGGTAGTATTTTCATCTCATGTCCTGTTAAATACAATACATATCAGTCAGCATTACTTAGTGTTGAAATATGGTATTGACAACCTGATGTACAGTGCAGGCAGTAATAACGTGCAAATTTGCTGAAGAGATAAAACACACAGGTTTAAAAAAAGATGTATCACCTCAACTCAGCTACAAAATTTGCCAAAATTCGTTTCACAACATCCTGGATGGATAAGACCAGACTGGACAGGGCTTGGAGCAACCTGGTCTAGTGGAAAGTGCCCATGGCAGGTAGGTGAATGGGATGTGCTTTAAGGTCCCTTGCAGCCCAAACCCTTTTAAGATCCTTGTGCTCCAATGCTGGAATTCCATCTTTATTCCTTACCTATCCATCAGAATAGAGTACAGAGGCTGTAACAGCACCCAGGCACTCACCAACATGCCCCTGCGGCGGAAGCCCATCATGCAGAGACGGCACTTGAACATGAAACTCTCGTAGTCAGTGGACGCGATCCGAGGCTTGAAGGTTTTGGAGCGGCTGATCCGATCAGCCTTCTTGGCCTCCCTCTCTGGGTTGTGCATCCTCTGCATGTGCTCTCGCAGCTTGTCCTTCCTCTGGGAAGGAGAAATTGGGGAGAAAAATGTCAGCAACGTCACAGAAACTCCCATACTGCCTGTTATGCGTAAGAGGCACAGTTTGAGTTGTTCAGGGATCTCTCTCCAGAAAGAGAAATCTTCCTCTCAGAAAAATGTGTTCCTTTAAGTATCCTGTCCCTCAGTGTCCCATCACAAGCTCAGTGACAGGGAACAGGTTTGCTGCCACCACAGTTTACCTGGCTCACAATCTGCTCCATCTGTTTTGGCGGGATTTGGAAAGGCATCTGGATGCTATGTGCTGACAAGATGGATGCCACGGACACAGGCATCTTGGCCAGGAACATTATTAATCCACTGGCATCAGCAAGAAGTTTCTTAACTGAACTGATAGCAATGTAACCCAAACACCTGGCAACTGATGCGTATGATATCCCAATTCTTAATAAGCAGATAACAAGTTCCTTTGCTACTACATTATTAGGAATAAGATCACATTTGAAATAAGATGCTGAGGTGACCTTGCCCCTTGTCTGGATGTCATGGCTCACACAGGACACCAAGCAACGCATGCAACTCACAGGCAAGTCTAGTGTGTTTACACGTGTTATTTTCTTTCACCTTTGAGAATATGAGCTTATGTCCTTTGAAGGAGGGTAAGAAATAGTGGTTTTTGTACTAGTTATGATCCAGCCAAGAGCCACCTCACCTTGAACTGCTTGCCACAAGTGGAACACAAGAAGTCTTTGCGGTCCGAGTGCCGCAGCATGTGGAGTCGCAGCTTGTCGGGGCGGCAGAAAGCTTTGTCACACTCTGTACACTGGTAAATCTTCTCAGAATGGAAACTGCGCACATGTTTCTTGACCTAAAATGGCAGATCACAGAAAAATGAAGTTTATTCAAGAGAGAAGCGAGTGGTTACACAGTCTAGGAAACTCTTTGCAATATGGAAGAAAATAAAAAAGTTTTGAAGGTGTCTAATCTGCTTTGGTTTAAAAAGTATTTGATCAGAACAGTTGATATCTCAGCAATAGTTTCTATAAAGCCGTAACATCTTTATTACTTATCTGGATGGGTGATTTGATTTCCTCAAGACTGATTCTTGAAGGCATCAGCTATTGCACAGTTTCACTTAATGGGCAGTGAAAAGTCCACGATGTACCATTTGCAAAGAATCACCCTCGAGTTACCACATTCATCTGAGGTTCATTATCTTCCTTTCATTTATAAGAAACCAAAACATGGGGACTAATTCCTTTCAATCAGACACAATGAGCTTGCAATTACAATTGGCAAAGAAAAAAAAAAAAACCAAACCAAACTTAATTAGAAAGGCATTTGCAGTCCATTCCTGAATGGCAATTACTTCTCCATACTCTGGGACTATCCTTCACCTCTTCAAACATATAGAGGGTTTTTTTTTTTCCTTGCCCCAATAAAGGAACTAATGAGGTTTGACATTTGAAATGCAAGCACTACTCCAGAAATGGATCTCTAATTAAATCCTTACCATCTTCTAATATTGATCATACATGGAACAACTTGGCACCTCTACCTGTTCCACACAGAAGTATTTCAGTAGGCAGCAGTGACTAGTCTTAATTATTCACGTAGCAAGAAGAAAAAAGATCATTGTTAAAAGTCAAAAATACAACTGAATAGTTGGGAAAAAGCCATGGGACTTCCAATAATTTGCATGGGAAAGTTTACAGAGAATTAAGTTGCAGTACAGCATTTCTGAATCATCAACATTCTTCCTTGTTGAACATTTACAGAAGATAAAGGACTTCTGCCAGGATGGAATTATATTAGTAAATCACTTCGCCCCATCCTTTCCTCCTTAGCCTAGTGGATAGTCTATCTGTTCCCATTACTGATCTAAACTGGATTTCTACATTTCAATTTCAGTCAGGCAGCTCAGTAAGACACATCAACTGCTTTCTCCCTAGGAAGGATAATGAATATGTGCAGGGTCCATCTCAGGTTTTCTTACTGGACATAATAATAGAATCTTTAAATTCTACTAATGACCTTGTCCAAGTGCTCAGCATGGTGCAGAGTAGCTGCATTACTCACTGCTCCAGTGCAGTGTGCAGGGAAGGAGAATAAAGTGCCCAGCTGAAGCCTAGAGGGAAAGTCAGGAAAGAGACTATCCTGATCTGTTCTGGCATTTCTTCAAGCTGTTCAAATGAATGGTCCTGACAGAAAACAGGCAAGGGATTAAAGATGTAAAATTTTTTTGTTCAGAGTTTTAATGACAAAGGGCAAGATGTGTTCGAGCACAAGCTGAATACAACAAAAGACAATTCCTTTTTGTGCCATGGAGATGTAGTAGACAGGACCTCTGCTTCAGGCATTTTTTGTGAATAAGGCACCCATCCTTCTGCAGTACAATGCCTTCTAGTGCCAGATTGAAGTATCACATCTGATGATTTAGTGGACAGAGCACTTCTGTGTCATAAGACAATGTCTAGCAGTGCTTAGTCATTCTTCCTTTTCAATTTCTGGCTGAGGTAGACCCCTGAACATTGTGAGAATGAAGTGCTGTGCAGTTATAGAGGGAGAGCACTGAGAAACCCACAGCCTTGTGAGAGACTCGCAAAGCGGTGCTTCAAATCAGTACAGCATCTCACCTGGATAAAATCTGGGAAGCGTTTCTTGCACGTGGGGCAGGTGAAATAGCCATCATTGACATGGATGGCCACGTGATCCTTAAGCAGATCCAAGCGATCAAAGGACTCGGGGCAGAAAATGCAGGAGTATGTTTTCTGGTCCATGTGGAACTTCATGTGGCTCTCAAGGGCACCACTGTTGATGAAGCCCTTGTTGCAGATGTCACAGGTCAAAGGGCAGTTCCCTTCCCGCCCATGGAACCGCAGGTGCTGGTCCAGCTTGTCCTTCTCCCGGAAGGCCTTCCCACACTGCAGGCATTTGAACGGGCGGAAGGATTTCCGGATGAACAGGTGCTGCAGAGCTGCATTCTGAAAGAAGCATCCATGAAACCATTAACTTTCATTACCATGTATAGATTCCACATCCATAGATATTCAGGATTAAATATAACAAATGGTTAATGAAGCTAAACTTAATTATTTTCCATCATATGATGCCTCCAATTTATAGCAGGGGAGGCTGTGAAAGGCAGATGTCAGGGGACACACCTGCAGCTACACCCTGAGTTAGCAGAACACAGTGCAGGAGTTCTTTCTATCCCTGATTTCTTCTGATTTAGCATGCCATTTTTCTGTAAAATAAAATTAAGTCCTCTCTGAAGCACAGACATGGGCCTGAGAAAAGCTGCAATTCCAGTTGATTATTGGGCATCACATCGTAAGTTCAGCCACCACACAAAGGAATGGTGAGCCAGCACCCTGTGTTTCCCTCAGGAGCAGGGCTTATGAAATTCCATAGCCCTTTACAGGATCACCTTCTTCATTAAAGATCACCACAGAGATGTGCAGCAGTGGTTTAGCATTGCCTGGAGAACTTCTAGTGGAACATAAATTCAAGAAATGCTGGTCTGAACTTTTTTACTATTGCCAGAAAAAAAAAAAGAACAGAGTTTCAAAACGTAATGGTAAGGACAGAATGGCAGCTTTAGGAGCAGCAGGTGAGAAGCTGCGAGCAATTCTCCATTCCTACCACGCACAATGTCTCTTCTCAGCCCCTATTCTGTTCTGATGTGTGTTTGCCTTCACTCCACCTTTTCTGTAACATTTCATGATTTTTCTCTCTCTGTTTTCTCTCCTTGTCCTTCAGATAAACATTTTAGAGCCATCCCAATCCCAACCCAGCACTCCCTGCTGGAGGAACAGATGCTGCTGGATGTGGTCTGTAGAAAGAGTGAAGGTGGTCCTGCACCTGCATTTCAATATTGGAAGAGAACTTTCATGTTAGATAGTTGCAAAGTTGGAATTGAGTCCTATGAAACCTCACAGCACACTATCACTCATACTGCACTCAAAGTACACTTCAATGCTCCATTCCTCCACAAGAAGTCTAAGCAATATCCACTCTTCTCTCAAATTTCTATAAACCATTATTTATTGACGTCTTCTCTTTTCACATCACACACAGAATCTACATCATGATAGAGAAATAATGTGGAAGAGCATAAGTTTTGGTTGCATATTAGGAAGAAATTCTCAGCTGTGAGAGTGGTGAAGCCCTGTCACAGGTTGCCCAGAGAAGCTGTGGCTGCCCCATTCCTGGAAGCATTCAAGGCCAGACTGGATGGGGCTTGGAGCAAGTGGGATATTGGAAGGTATCCCTGCCCATAGCAGGAGGGTGGAACTGCATGAGTTTTAAGGTCCCTCCCAACACAAACCACACAGATTCCACTAGAATATTGCTGACACTTCTGCTCATGTGTTCCATATGACCCACTTCTCCGTGAGACACATTCAAGATTTCTGCTAACAGATTTCCCTGGTTTCCTGTCTTCTTTGCTTGTGGGGATGTGGCAGCTGACACAACTGACATTTGCTGTGTCCTTTAAGTGCACGCCAACAGCTGACAGTGATTAAGTAAAGTTAGGAGCTCTTCTGCTGGAATGAGGAAACAGCTTGGGAATACTGTGAAATGCTGTGCTAAGAATTAAATTTGTGAACCTGAAAGATCCTTTTCACCATGTGAATTGCAGAGGGAAACCTAGATTTTCATTCCAGGAAAGAACAGGAGAGCAGATGTTTTGCTACCAGAAGAAAATGAACACTTTAAGACAGGAGCTCCAAATAGAGCTTCCCAGGAACTGTCATCATCACCATTCTGCATTTTACAAGTGGAGACAATGGGAAACACAGGGGTCTGCTGTAAGTCACACCAGGAGTTGGAAAGACAGCCATGTGCTGTGCAAAAACTGATGTGCTGCTTGGAGTCCAAAGGATATAACTTCCCCCTTCACCACAGGGAGATGCTAATAAAACATAGGTGAAAAGATGTATTTCAAGTCCTAACTGCACTATTAATTTGAGTTTTGATTACTGGTACCTTAGCAGGGAGCTGACTGCTAATACAGCAGGCCAGACTCAACATAGCCTTGTTGTTATCTCAAGGGCTACAGAAGGTGAAATGTTTTACTGCTTTTTGCCTAGGTAATCTATCAACTATAAAAACAGAACAAAAGAACTAAGTGTTGTCTCATTAACTGGTAGTATTGATCCAGCACAAACGATTGCGCAAACAAATCCGCCAAAACTTTAAGACTGATATTACGGCTCTTCATCCCAATCCCTCCTATAAAATTCACCTTAAATCTACAAAGAACTGGTATGAAAAGAACTAGAAGAATGTAAATTGTTATTCAGGTAACACTTAGTTCTGGACATTGGTTACCTAAAGAAGAATGAATGTGACAGTTTATGGTGCCAGTGTAAATCAGGAAACACTAAACAGGAGTTGGACAAAACAATATGGAACGCAGCGTTGATACGTACCATTGGATTAGATACAGCAAAAACCCAATAAAACAAAAACCCAAACCTACCTGCAGCTCCAGCTGAGCAGGCAGCATTGAGAGAGAGAAAAATACTTACGTTATGCAATGGACTTGAGAAAACAGAAGCCTTGACTTCCGCAGGTCACTACAAGAGCTCTTCCAACTACAGTTTACTGCATTGAGGTTTCTGCCTCAGGAAACACTAAACAGATCTTCGAGGTTTACTCTGTAGTTAGTAACTGCTCAAGGGGAGTTAAAGGGCAAAGATAAAAACCACGGATAATCTTGAAGGTGTTTTGTGATCTTTCCTGTTTTTCTAGGGCCGATTAACAAGGATGCAATGTGCACTGCAGAATCAGTGAGAATAGAATGCTTTCAGCAGAAGGGAATAATTAGGACAGAATGACAACAGGTTAGGGATAAGGAGAGTAAAATAGTTAAGGAGAAGGGACTTTTTCTAACCTCATTTTACTGGCTGTGCTCCTTGTTACACGACCAGTTGCATTTCTTTCACCATGAAGCAAGCTGACTGTGCTTTCCAAATCATATTCCTATCCCTCCTGTTTCTGACATTAGCACACAGACACCCTACATACTGCCCAGAACTGAACTAAAAACAAATATTCGTTTTGGCTGTGGACCACAATGTTCCTCTAATTTTCTACAAGAGCTCTTGAAGGGTGGGTGTATCATCTCTTTCAATACTAGAGACACAACTGTCATAGTTAAGGTCTATCTCCAAGGAAACTCCACAGGCTCTAAAGCAGAGGCTGAAAAATGAACTGATCCTAACAGGACTTGAACCCTGGGGCAGGACAGATCAGTGCTTCCAGCTAAAATGAAAACAGCCTCAGAGCGCCACTGTCTTAAGCCTTAGAAAAGCTGAAGCAATTCACAGAGAATGACTGGTTTTGAAAACTAAATCCTATTTAAGCAATAAGGAAGAATTAGAGTTACGCAGGTTTCAGAATCATAAGCAGGAGTCAGGACTTTCTACCTGTTCTTTGGAAGTGAATAATGTACAACATAGCTAAAAACCAAATGCTTGCTTGCTTTTATTATGAAGTGCATGTTATTGTAGGCAGGTGCTGTGAATAGCCGAGTTGAGTGATTGTTCAGAGGGTGATTTTTCAGTGCTTAAAAGATGATGCTTGCTGGTATAGTCTTATCTCAAGTGCTCATTGCTCACAGTCTGATGGAATACGGAAAGGTCTGTGAAACCATCCATCTGCCATTCTGCCAGTGCTCCTGGCTTGAAACATCTCCAGGACTCTGCTGAACACGAGCTGCCAGATACAGGGAAAGTTTGGAAGACTTGAGATACAAACATGCCACTGAACCACCACTGCACTCCTCTGAGCTGTCATCCATTTGTGATGAATTTACAGAGTACAAAAGCTAAGTCAAGACAAAGAAGGAACTTCAGGATTTCTGTCCTTTTCTTTCTACATTCATTATTTCAGAGGATCCTAAGTTATCGTCTTGGGTTCAAAAGTTCAGGGAAATGGCCAACACTTTCTTTTCTTACTGAGGACACTGTAGTACACTGTAAGCAGTACATCCTCACGCTCTGTCAAAACTGCAGCATCCCTCTCTGTACTCTGTTATACACCCTTCAGTGCATTCAGTAAGAAATCCCCCAAAGTGTTTAACATATGAAAATGAAATCACTGGTAGAAACTTGTCATTCAGAGACTGTAAGCATTTTGTATGGTTGAAAAGTGTGCAGTTTTGATCTGCCCAAGCCAAACTTTTCCTTCAAGACATTCCACAGCATTTTTGGGGTAACATCACCATTAGTCTTGCATATATATTGCTGTAAACTGCAAGCAAAATTTGGATCAACATTTTCCTATACAGTATAGTTACTCAACTCTTTTCTAATCCTTCCTCATCCCCTAGAAATGAACCCTTACCCCCCACTGCAGCTGTTTCTTTCCTTAACCCAAAGTTAACACATGGAATAAAAAGATTTTAAACTAAACAAACTGATCTCCCAGTTACAAAGCTTCAAGGATTATTTGCTTGAATCATTTCCCTCCCACACACAGTAGAGAAAAAGCAGCTCAGCCAGTTGACAGAGCTCAGGTTCAAAGTGTTTGTTTTTAACACAGGTTTTGCTCTCAAAGGCAGGGTCTTCTACCCCAAAAAAGGACTTTATCACTAAGTATCATCTAAGTGGATCCAAACTAAGGTTGTGGTTCCTCTTTGGCAATTATTTGCAAGAGAGTTCTGAGAGACACAGACAGTACTGTGAAAGTTGTTAGTGTGTGCCACAGCACCATGATTCTGCCAGCTGTTTGAAGCACCCCTGCTTGCCAGCTTGGATGGACTGTGTTTCCAAGCAAGAATTACTGTGATGGAATTCAATCAGCTCCAGCTCTTGACCAGTTCTCACTAGCACCTGTGAGATACTGGTCCTTTATGTGAGATTTGTCTTCCTTTCAAAGTGCAAAGAAAACTGCTAGGAATGAGATGCTTTATTTGGGGTTTGGAAATTGATACGACAGTGAAAGAAGGACCAGCTGGCCCTGGCAGGCAGACCCAGTGTTCCCTGAGTTACAGTGGATGTGATCCCCCATCCTCTGTGCTTACCCTGATGCGCTTTGCTCGCCTCATGTCATCTGCTGTCATGGTGCTCTGCGTGGGCACCGTGCTACCCTCGTGCTGCGGCTGTACATGGAGCACATGGTTTTCCTGCTGCTGCAGTGCTGCCTGTGGCTCTGGAGGCACTGGAGTCTGTTCCTGCTGCTCCAGCCCATTCAATGGGGCTTGTCTGGCCTCATCAAACTGCCCCTTGCTGGAAAAATGCAGCAAGTCCTGAAATCGCAAATCACACAACCAGTGGTTATTCCCCCCACCCACTGAAAAACACTTTGATAATACACAGAAGACAACGAGATTTGTACATATTTAATCACAAGCTATAAACAAAATAGTGTAGTACAGTGTCTACACTAACTCCTACAGTTTTCCTACTGTGTCCACTGCTGCTTTCAGCACATTACCTTCACCTACAGCAGCATCACCCAGAGCACCAGGGAGGCAGTGCTGCAGGTGTGTAATTCTCCATGGGCCATCCGTTTGTCTGACCAGCCAGAGACAATCAGCATTATCCTCTGTTAATAGCCAAAAAGGCTCTTCTGCATTCAGGACTATTTCTACTTTAACCAAAGTGACTAGTGCAGACCCAGGAAAGGACAAAATTTCTGTCTCGTGGAAACTGTTGTCGCTTTGAAACACTGTGTGTCATTTTGCAGTGTCTTCTCCTTTCTAACCAGCTATCTGGAGTGCTGAACCTGGAGAGTGACAAATGAGGTGATCACACTGGGCACTATGTTGTTTTTTTATCCAGTTTCCAGCTCTGCACACATCACTTCCATATATCACACAAAGCTGTTTTTCCTCCTCTTTTGCATGAGCATAGAAGGGAGGTGATGTGAGCAGGAAGCACATGCCAAAAATCTACATTCTCTCCCTTTAAGTTCCAATTACTCTTTTGGAATGGAATCATCTTTTGTTACATGAAAAAACACGCTTAGATCCTTATTTGACACCACGTAATTCAACTGAAGAAACTTAAAAGCACAAGTTAAGAAACAGAGCACCAGACAATCTTTAATTATGTCAGCCGAAGGGTGGTGCTGTCAAAACAGAAAAGTGGATGTGTGAGAAGAAAACCAAGCAATGAGGCCCTTACAGACCATAGGTGCTTACCAGAATGAGACCCTTAGTAAACAATACACCACCTCAGTGTCCAGCCCAGGTCTGGGTGGCAAGTTTCTACCTAGCTGACACTCAGCTGTGCTCTCAGCATCCTGATTCTCCAGTTCCCAGGCAGAACTCATGCCCTGCTTTAGTGAGGTAAGCAGACCTCCAATGGCTTGGGACATCACCCTGTCCCACTGCACAGACACCTGTGAGCCAGCCCTGGGCCATGCTCCAAGCTGGCAGGACACAAACCATCTCCAGTGCAGAGGCCACTCACACAATGGACTGTGCCCAGCAAGCGCTATCTCCCCAGAGTGAAGGGTTTGGGACCAGCATTAGGTTTATTTGTCTAAATATGTCTAAATGTGTCATGTCAGACTGTAGAGAGGGTGAGCTCGCAACAGCCTGCACCTAATGCAGCATTTAGGGCGCTGCAGCAGGAATTCACAGGCGGAATATACATTCCTTCCTCTGAGTTAGCACAAAGCCATGACCCAGTGACATGCCAGAGGAAAATTCCCCCTCCAGATATCAGCTTTCAGCTAAGTCATAAACCAGAACACTGATCCCTCCTGTTACTGATCATAAAAGAACTTAGAGGTAACCTAAGCAAGGTCAGCATCACAGAATTTAGCTTTTTATTTAAATGCTTCATATTACATCCCTGCAGACTATAACCAATAGCTACAAGCAAAAGAACATTTTGCAATAAGCCTGCCTAAAGGAGGCCCTTCTGTTAATATTAAAACATCACAGAGAATCATATTTCAAACTGATTTAATTCCACCAGCAACAGTTGTAAGAGCAGGCTAATCTCACATTCCAGAAAGGACAAATAGGAGCCTGAATTCCTATTTGTTTTACTGTCTAAATTACTTATGTGAGGCTGCTAAACTGCCACAATAACCCACCTCATTTCTTAGTGCTTTGGAGTGAAACTTGCTGCAGAAATCCAAGTGATTTTAGAGGTCTTTTAGAAGGGAAGCAGTGTGCTCTCCTGGCAGATAATTCCAGCTAGAAACCAAGAATTACTCATGTGTAAGTCCAAAGCACACCCTCAGTTTGCACTGATGTCCCAAATTCTTTTAGTCAAGTGTTTAGATTCCACGTGCTCTTTTTTTTTCCCCTCCATCTCCAAAAATATACCTGTGTCCCTTCTTCACACTTTTCACCATTTTCACTGGTTACTTCCATGCGCATGAATTTGGGAGGACGCCCAGGGCGTCTGCCTGGTCCAAATCTCCTCTTTCCTCGCCCACGACCTCGGCCTCTGGCTCTGCAGAATACAAGAGTGCTCCAGGTTAGATACAAAAAGACATGAATTTGGATTCTCCACTAATTTTATGGGTTTTTTTTCTCAGCATCCCTAGTCACCCAATCAACTCAGCAACAATGATGCAGTAAATAATAAAATGCAGTAAATTATAAAAACTGAAGAAATTCTGGCAGCAAAAACAATGGGTTTCTGGCTGGTAGCTATTTCTTTTGTGCTTTTTGAGAAACCACAGTTCAGAACACATTAAAATTTCTATCAGCAATCAACCTGCTTCTATCCAGCCCTCTGCCATGGCAAGCCTCCCACTTCAACACCCCAGTTTATGGCGTGCTGGAAGCATTTTCAGCATGATGGAACAAGTCCATGAGGAAACCCATTTAAAATCTGAAGCTATAACATCCCTCCCCAAAAAGTGCTCAGCTGTTGATGTCAGGCACTAAATAGAAAGCAACAATTTTGTGTCAAAAAAAGCAGAACAAAACAGAGTCACTTGCTACATTTCAGGAGAAAGAAGGCACCAATCAATGTCTTCTGCCCTGTGACAGGTGTTTGTAGATTCAGTTTTTAATAGGTCAGGATAAGCTATTTTGCCAGGCCAATGAGGCACTAGAAGCCTTGTTTTCCAAGCTCTGTACTTCCATATCTCTGAGAAACGTAGTATTTCAATACTGTGATACTGAAACATAACAAGTATTTAAAGTCTTTGTCAAAAAAAAAAAGGAAATAAAAAAACCTCACCAGTTTCAACAGAGTATTTATTTCTCTCAAGCTACTTCTTTCACAGAGTCTCTTACACCAGCCAGCCTCCTACTGCCATGATTTTTCCTTCTGGTGCTGGGTTGATCTATCCTGAGTTGGTCACTAAGATTTGCAGGACAAAGCCCCTCCTTTCTGCATGTTTGGAGAAGCACCACAGTGATCCACAAGCGAAGCTAAGGCTGTCAGTACCTGCTGAAGAAGTCCAGCTTCTCGTCATGGGAGTTGAGGTGCTGCTGGAGCTGCTCCGAGCTCATGAAACGCCGATTGCACTCGTAACACGGCCAGTTCTTTTCCTGCTCCCTGAGCACTATTGGAAATGTCAATAACACCATTTCATTCATCACCAATTAAACATCTAATTTTTTTGCCCCCAGCCTCTCTATCCTCTGTGGGGCATATTTCTCCCCTGAAGGCTAGACAGGCTGCAGAATACCCAGCTCTGCTCCACTGGTCTTTGCTTTTATGCTATCTGCACTGTGCCATGACCATAGCTCATCACAGAGAAACAAAGATCACTGGGGACAATTCCTGTGGACTATCAACACTGTTAGAAATTCAGGGGGATTCTGATATTCACCCTTGTATGGAAGAGCACCTACAGGATTGTGCCTCTAGTGTAAGTTAAGGGAGATCAAGGGAAATTTCTGAACCTTAAGCAGTCACACCTCAGTTTATGACACACAGTAGACATTGAGTACAGAAACAGACCTCTTCCTGTGAGGAAGAAACCTAATGCTTCCCAGAAACTGAGGAAAAGGCTTAAAGAAGAGTTATTGGCAATAAGCCCCAATGAAACAATCTAGATCTAGTTTAACTTTTCCCAGCATAGGAGAAATTTGGGAGCACTATACAGGCCATATACTTGAAAGTTACAAGTGCAACTTGCAACCTCCACCACCACACTGAAAGCAGAAGATCCCAAGTTACCCTTCCTTTCCTCCTCAGTTATGTCATGGATCTTCTGGTTCACAAACTCGGCGTAGGAGGCAGCATACCATACCTGCAGCAGGAGTACAAGGTAACAGGACACTTAGGTGGAGCCAAAACTAATGGAAATCTATTTGAAAATGGGGTTTAAGCAATACATTTATTTCACTTGCCTCAACCACTATCTATTATCGCTCCTTTCATCCTCAATAACAAGGTCCAGTAAAAAGCTCTAAAACGATTCACAGCAGTAGTTTCTGGCACTTATTAAGCAGGAACTTCTAAGGTACTATTTAATCAGTAGTAAAAGAGAACCCTGACAAACAAGCAATGCCATACCTTGAGTTCCTGCTTAGGCTCCACATTTTTAATGGTGGTGTAATAAATGTGGTGGCCGTACTGATAGGCCACCAGGTTCTGCTCCAGGTGGTTTTGAGCTGGACGCACAAACATCATCCAGTTACACAGAGCCTCACTGGAAAGTTCAAACCACAGGTCCTCTTGCAAATCTCTGTCTTTTCTGTCACCCTTATCAAGAGAAACCTGTAGCAAAATCCAATTACACGTGACTGTAAGTGCCTGGCAGCACAAAAGAATTTGAGTTACTAAGAAAACTACTGTGCCCATGCAACTGTTACATTAGGGGAGCAATGGAGGCATAGCTAATTTTCTCTCTGTACTAACATGGATCCAGAAACAGGCAGAAAAACATTTAGCCACAGGTGGAGATTAAGAAGGGAGGGACAGTGGATCCTTGCAAGGATTTCAGGGACAAGAATCATTCATTAAAGGGGTCAGGCACAGTATGAGCATGTGACTATAACAAGTGACACACTAAGGCTGTAGTTTTAGTAGGCTAAAGCTGTAGCTTCAGAAGGCTACAGAAACATCAGTCAGAAGTTTCTAACACTTTGCCTTTAATTTCTTGACTCACGACATTGCCTCAAGCAGGAAGCAGTTCTTTAGGTGAACTTTGGTTTGTTGCTGAATCTGCCTATGGTCACAACTTGCTTGTCAGACTCTGACCATCACAGCCCTCTTAAGGCTGTGGCTCTAAACTCTGACAAATAATAGATCAATTTTTAATAGTAAAACCAGTAAATAAATGGATAAAAGTCACTCAAATCCATTTTATCCTATGCCAATTACTTGGCAAAAGGAAGAGAATAAAAATATCTCCTCTACATCTTATGAACAGAAAGGTAAGAAAAATATTTTGAATTGAGGTTACAACATGACACAAAAGAATGGCTGCAGAACGTCCTCAGACGGGGCTGCTATTTTTATGTCCAGATGTTACTTCAGCTCATGTGAGAGCGATTCACAGCCTTCCATGTTATGTACCCAATATATACATATATATATATATATCCTATCACCATAATGCCAGAACATTCACCAGGATTAGTGTGTCACCCTGAATAACAAAGCAGATTTGAAGCCAAAGCAATCTGGGTATTTCTTAGTTACATTCATAGATGGAAGTTAATTGATCAAGGTAGAGTGACAAATTAATGAAAATCAAAGCTTAGGCACAAAGTGATTCCCCCTTTTCTCACCCTTACCTTCAAATGGATATAGCAGTCTTTCAGCTCAGTCTGTCTGACCAGGGGTCCTTCCACAGGCCCAAACTGTGTACGCTTCGGGATACGCCGTTTGGAGAACACACCTCCCAAAAACCTGTCTATATAGAGCACCAGGGGAAGGCTGGCCCTCGCCCTGGTCAGCACAGGCCGGTTTGGGATGGGATGCAAAGGTCCATGTTTCGGGCACACTGAGGGATGTGCGTTATTACACTCCTCACACCCTGCAGCACAAAGGCAGAGAGGATGTGACTTTCAGGCAGACACTCACACACCAGCTCAGAGACAGCCTTTAGAGACATTTCTCTCTAAACATCTTTGGTTAAGCTGTGGGAACACTTATGCCAATAGACTGTCTATATTTTAAAATATTAGACAGGCCAGTGTCCAGCAAAATAAGAACAAGCAGCTCAGAGACTTCACTGAAGACAGAATTTTGTCTTTTCAGTAAATTAGCCCAATTAGAGTTCACATTTCTGGGAATAAAGGTTCACATTTACTCATTACTCCTAAAATCTGAATGGTTTTTACCTCTCTTTACTAAAGGACTGATGGAGAGGGAAGAAAAAAGAGTGGGGAGGGCAGGTAGTACACTACATATTACTGCACATGCTTACACAAATCATTGGGATCAAAAGGTCGAGGTGGATCTGGATCCCATTCATCCATGTCAGTGTCTTCCCCATCTTCATCCTCATCTTCATCCTCATCATCTTCCTCTTTTGTTTCTATCCTTTCCATTCGATTCTGCAGAGGTGCTAAAGGATCAGAACCATCCACAGCCTCCATAGGAGGTAACACCTGGTTATGCACCGGTAATGATGCCTGAGGAGAGAATTCACAAACAATTTAAGCTGATTCATGAAGAACACCACAAGGACAAGCAATGAAGGTCCTCGCTAGTTTACCCTTCCTGCTGCCTCTGGTAATGGAGAGGAGGACAAGAGAAGTTGCTAAATGGCTGCCAAAGGATGTTTTGCATGGCTCACTGCTGCTGATGGCCTCACTCAAAACACCTGTTTTACTCCCTGGCTCTACCCTGCCAAGGACTCAGTTCTCAGAAGAAACGGAACTCAGAGGAACTTCTGGACCCTTGCAGGAAGTTTGAAACAAAGTCCAGGCTCTGTGGATACTACCTAGAGCCTAAAGCTGTATTTTAACTTCTTTTGTACAAGTGAGAGAATCCTGCACTTTGGCACATGATCTTCTCTTTACAATCCAACAAAACCAATCCCCAGAGTAAAAAGGTAGAGGTCAATAAGGGGTGAGGTAACGTGGAAACTATACATAAACTACTGGACATAAAGGACAGTTGAGGGCATTGCATCCTTCCATTAATTTTCAAGTTTAGCCTTTTCCTTCCTTAAAAGAACCGCAACATTTGAAGTTTGGTGCATATATTCCATCACCCATACAAGTTTCTCAGGTAGAGAACAAGAAATATTACGCCCAGCAGAGCTACTTGAAAACACTGACAAGGAAACCCAGTGGATGTGTCAAGTCAGCACTACACCTTCTGTTAACTTCACTTTTCAGCACTGATAGAATATTAAGACGGCTGCTCACAGAATCATCTGTGAAACAGGTTTCTCTCTATATTAAATACATGATCCCCTAAACCCCCATACATTCCATGGTGAGACTATGGAAGACAGTACAAATTTGCACTACAGTTTTCTCACATCTCCTCCCGGATCACTCAGCCACATTTCATCCCCAGAGATGATGGAGCAATGGAATTGGTGCACTCGTATATGGAAAAGGAAAGGGTGCCTGGCAACTTACTCTATCTGCTTGTGGCCCCTGCTCCTGAGCCACTGGCTGGGGAGGGTCAGCAACGCTGCCGAGCACAGACAGGTTGGTGGGATTCATGCTCTGAGCAGCAGCAGGCAAGAGCACCGTTACCTAAAATCACAGGCACTCATTTTAGCACTGCAGCATTTCCATCAGTCACTTAACACATGGGCAGGGCCTGGTACGCACAGCTCCCTTGAGCCCTGCATTTGCTCAAAAACTGTGGCATTCCCATGATTTTTGGGTTCAAATACAGATGATGGGCTCGACAAAACCTGCAGCTCCCGGGACGAAGGGAAAGGCTTCAAATCGATAGACTTCACAAATTCTGAATCACCTATTACACATTTTTAAATTAAAGTCCTACACAGCCTGGGTTCAAATTGCACTAAGAACAAGTGTTAGGAGCTCTTTAGCTCTTGGTAAAACCAGTGATACAGGGTCTCATTTCCTCTATGCTCAAATTTACTTTCATTTTCAAAGGAAAAGGTAAAGAAGGACTAAGAAACATTTCCTCTTTTTTTCATTTTTTTTCCTCAAGCAAATCCTTAGGGGTTGGAATTAGATAAGCTTTAAGATCTCTTCCAATCCAAATCATTCTGTGATTCTATGACCCAGGATCCATTAAAAAACCAAGATGGCATATTGACCTCATGAGAAGCTCAGGCTCCCAAACAAGAGGATACCAACGATTATTTTTCTTTACATTTGGTCACACTATACATTTTTGTTTACATACTCATTTTTTGTGCTGTAACAACCAAATTAATGCATATTACCACACTACTCCATTCAGCAATAAAACAAAGCACAGCTAAGACCCAAGTAATCACCTTTACTGCCTTTTGTTTCCTGCTTATCTATAAAGGAATTTGCACCATTATTCCACAAGACTTTTCATCCTTCTCTATAGCTGACATCATGTGGCTTCTAGTTTGTGCCTCTGACTGTTAAGCAGCTTTTATGAAAAGCTCCAAAATCCAAGCTGTTGCCTCTCTGCAGAGTGCTTAATAAATATCAGATAAAACTGAAAACAGTGAATTGGGCCAGTTGTGAGGGAGCAGACAACAAAATCTGTAACATAAGCACTTGGTCTTAGAACTCCAAACTACCTGCTTTGCTTAAAAGACGTATTAAGAGTAATGCATGAAAGTCTTGAAAAATAATAGCAAAAAGACTTCAGGGAACGGTGTGATGGTGAGGAGGAAACCGCCATGACAGTCTGGTATTGACACTTCTGATGCCAAGTGGCAACAGAAGAGGCATCATTATTCCTCCAGTGTGCCAGCAAGGAGAGGGTCACATAGACTTGGATCTACTTGTATGCCCTATTAGCATTGCTTACTACTATTCACAAACATACCCTTACTTGCACTTCCATGTCAGGCACTGCAGGGATTTTGGGCACTATTTTTATAAACATTTCACTTTCTTTCTACAATAGTTTCTTCTGAAAGACAAGAGGAGCTTTAATTATTATTTTATCATTAGTTGTCAGTTCAGGGATGTCCCACCTGAAATGCTGACGTAAAAACAACTGCAAAGGCGGGAGTTGATATAATGAGGGATTAACCATTCACCAGAAATTAATATATGTGTTAGGACGGCTGTCAGACAGTGTTGCAATGGAGGACAGGCTGAGGACACAGAGACAAGTGCTTTTCAGATAATAACAGCAGATCACCTCACTTGTCATTGCCATCTGCACTGCAGACAAGTAATCTCTATTTTTAATTAGTCATTTATTTGTTGAATGAGCTTTAAGACAATTAAATAGGAATTTCCGGCTTCTTAATGCAGGGAAATTGATGGAGCAAAAAATTCCAGAACAAAACTCCAGAGAATGAGATGACAGTTAACACCTTTATTGTGTCAGTCATTGCTTCTCATCTGTGTCTCAACCAGAAAATTTGTTTTCAGCACACATTCAATGCCTCACTCTGTCCCAAGACCATCAATAAACACACATTTTAATGATGGCTTTGGTGATGACTCTGATCTAACATATCCATTTACACATGTTAAAGACCCACCAAGCAGTAATGATTTTAAGGCTATGACAAACAGAGAACTCCAACCAGAGAGATCTGAAAACACCTGTCTACAGCTGATTACCACATTGCAGTTCCCAAAGATACCAGTAAGAGCTAACAACAAAACTTCTGCATCCATGATAGATGTAAAAAGAATAAGGAAAAAAATCATCATAACCTTATAAACACAGGCTGCAGTTCCACTTCCCAGCCCACCTCATGCTGGCAAGCCCAGCACACCAGATCAGGGAGCCAGTCACAGAACTTCTTCAGGTTTTGCACTTTATTTCCTGTGACATTTCTAGTAAACCTAGAATTTATTCCAATTTTCCTATCCTTCAAGAGCCTTTTGTGGACTTAAGGGGATTTGGATCAGAACCTGTATGAGTACAACTGAAAACCCAGTCTTTCCAAAATGGCGCATTCAGATGACATCAGCCACCACATCTGCTGCAGGGACACTGCTGAAAGGTTTTTCATGCTGTCTGGGGCAGTAAATTAGAATTCTTGTTGAATATGAATTAAAGAGAATAACCCAAAATCATTCTTAACTTTTATTGTCATTCATGCTCAAGCTGGTCATAGGTCTTGATCAGAGTGACAGCACAAGACTAAGATTGTCACTGGACAACTTCAGAGACAGCTCATTACCCTCCTGCACCACATGAATGTCCCTCCACCTTCCCTAACTGTTCCCTCACAGTTTTAGGCCCAAAATGAATAATATCTCTTTCTTACCTGCTGGGTGGTAGCATCCTGTTGGACGTAAGCCACTTGGGACGGATCTGTAAACAGAGTCTAGACAAAGTGAAAAAGGCTTATCAAACCAGCCCTGGGGGTATTTACTCCCAACCCACACAAAAGTTACCCTGCCACCATGGAACAACCCACATTTGAGCCTTTGTCAGCTTCTAACCTGCCTGTTGTCACAGCAAATTACTTCAACTTACCCAAGTAGATCTACACACATAGAAATTAAAAATTTGGTAATACTTCCTAAAGAGTCAATATATTTATGTGGCACTTTGCATCTGTAGAGCTAAAGTGTTTCACAGGGTTTTTTTTTTTATTTACAAAAATCACTTGGTCAATTGTTGATTTGATAAAATCTACAGGATGAATGAAATTCAATAGCTCTATCTATGCCCTTAACGTGTAACACTTTAGGCAAGATAGAAGGTAACTGTGAGCATTTTCTTCCTGAGAATTCAGAAGACTGCTCCATGCTTTCTTTTGAAGAACTACCATGCACATCCTATATGGGACTTTGATATGGCCAGGATGCTGTTTAATTTTATAGAAGTCATGCCAGCTTCAATATTCTGCAAGAACAGCCCTGACAGAGTCCCAGGAAGAGCAAGACTAAGGCTTGACTGAGGCCAGCCTTACTTAGCCAAAACTTGAAATATCTGAGTTTGAAACAAACTCAAGCTACAATTAAAAAAAGCATAGTATAATACGCATTCCTTTAGCACTCTGATAATTTCACCTTAGATGCAGAGGAGTGTCTGAATACTATACATCTTTTGACACAATGGCAGCATTCAGAGTTTTGGAGTTAGTTGGCCAGTAACTTCCTCTCAGGATATCCCTCCACACAGAAGCTGGTTTTCTGGGACAGCTGAGAGCTGCCCAAGACACACTGTGCCACACGAGGGTCTGCCAGCATGATGGGGGAGTCAGGTACGTGCACTTTGCAGCCCAGCTAATCTACCCTGTCAGCAAAGGTATTATAAAACACTCTTGACAAAGCAAGCTTGTTCCTTTTTAATCTGTCCACACAGAGAGAGGCAGAGATGCATAGCATATTGACTCCATATAAACATGTGCTAAAAGGGAATAAAAGCTATATTATATGATTATGCAGAAAAAAAATATAAATGGTCTATAAAATCAGCAACTCCGCAGAGACTACAAAATTATAAATAAATTGTTGAATAAACAGAGATGCTCTGCAAAAAGACACAACTGTTATTGTAACTATCGGTTATGACAACTGTGCTACAAAAACCAAAGACTCTTCCAGAAGGAACATAGATGGCTCTTAGCTTTTTACTGGATACAAGAGGCAGAATTTCTGGTGAGATTATCCTTGTTCTGAAAAACACTTTTGAGTAAATTATAATCTCATCCACCTTCAGTGAAATAATCAGCATTTCATAATTCATAGCCTCACCATCCTTTGATAAGCAGATCTGCACATCAGACAAATGAACAGCCTGAAATCTCTGCTCAGCAGTGAGCAGAGAAAACTGCTGGAAGCAACTGCCTGCTATTTTTCAGTCATACCACTTGGCTGGTAACTGGCTTTCATCCCAAACAAGATTGTTGTGTTTTCTAGGTGCCAAAACAGGGTGGGCTCAGAACCACACATGCCTGCGTAGCTTCCACGGGGTGAATGTAAACGAGGGTGTGCTCCGAGGTGTCCACAGAGGTGTAGGAGGTGCCGTCAGCCGTGTAAACCACCTGCTGTGCGGGGCCGCGCTCCTGCTCGTCACTGTACATGATCTGGGCCACTGTTCCCCCCTCGGGGACAAAGTGCACCTGGGAAACAAACACATCCTGGACTCGCACCGACACAGTGGGACACAGCACCAGAGTCACAGGGTGCCTTGGAAAGCAGAGAGAACTTGTGTCCCAACTAACCAAAATGCAGTGAAAAACACACATTTCAAATCTCATTCAATTATTCTACCAATAGAAATCTGGACACAACTCCCATCAGTCTCTGGTTTTACTCTGCATTGCAACTCAAGACACAACTGCTACAAAGGGCACTCACCCACACTTAGATGTTGCACGATACTTCAAAAATTTGTAAGGGAACAAGTTCATATTTGAACTGATTCATCTATTAAATTTATTGGGATATTTTTTCCTTTTATGCTCATATCCCTTTCAGGATTTATGATAACTTCATTCAGCCACTTCTGTAGTTGAAGGTAATTTTTGCTGTCTGATGAGAGGCTAACAGAACTTACTAACTTGATACTCCTCAAGTTATAGTACTGCGGTTCTCAGAGGCAGCAGTAGGGCATATTAGACTACTTCTCTGTAGTATGTATGTGCAGCATCAGGTAGAAAATTCAACTATTTGAACAGACAAACCTATACCTGAAAACATCAAGTACCGATTTCAAGGACTACTGGAACAAGTTATGTCTAGGGCAGCACTTTAAATCTAAACAAGTCGATTTTACCAGAACATTATGATCATAAATGATGATCAGTAGCCTATATTAAATGAGCCAGAACATCAGATTCCAGTGAAAACAGGAACATGTTTAGCTTTTGCCATCCTTTACATGCTGAAAAGCATTTTCAGTGTATGGGAAAAACAGGACAGTGAGCAGAAAACCTAATTTGAGTACAAGTATTCAAAGCCACATAAAATTCTTTCACATAAAATGATGTCACAGTTATATATTTTGTTTATTTTGTTTCACTTTTTAACTTACGCTTCAGAAGACACCTGGTACTCCCATGTGGATGCTCAGTGCTGATTCTGTACAATAAATCCTCTCACAAACACTACAATTTCACATTTGGAGAGCACTCTGCAAATACTCATTAAGTCTTAAAATTGCCATGTGCAAACAGCAGCATGGTTATCCCATTGTAGAGAGAAGGGAACACAGGACATTGAAAACTGCATTTCTTTGCAAATTTCAAAGCTGGAAATTACTAAGAGAGGCAGAATTTCTCAGCTTGTGGGTCAAATACCATGCAGTACCCTTTTCCTACCATACTTTTTGAGTAAATCAATTAACAGAATTCTAGAATTTCCAAGCTGCATTGTCTCAGAGGCAGAAGAACAAGCTGCATACAGCAGAACCTGACTGCATTAGTCACCTACAATTAACATTTCTCCCTTCTTCACTACCCAGATGTCTGGCTGGAAAAAATTACTCGTATTACTTTCCCCGAGGTCCACCCACAGTTCCAACTGATTCGAATGATGCCATCAAAAGTGGCTGCCACAGAGCACAGATTTTTTTCATGTCCATTACTCTGAACACCCTTTACTCTCTCCCACATGGTTATAAATATATTTGGACGCTGAAACTTCTACAGCCACTGCCTGGTTTTGTTCAGCTCATTTCAGAGCTCCATGTCTTCACTGCTGCAGGTTGCACAGCTCAGTTTCTGAAGCTTTAACACCAAATCACTACAGAAATGTTTGTATTTCTGCTCAAATGAAAGCTGAGCTTCCAGACTTTAAATCAGGGCAGAATGGGAACTAACCTCCTCACCAATCCCAATCCAACCCAGGCAAAGGCAGAGCTCTGGCTAATCACCTGAGCAGTGTTCTGTTCCTGTGCTGCAGACTCAGTCCACACCTGAGGACTTTCCTCTTTCAAGTCCATCTCCTCCCTGCCTGGGTGCTCCATGAGGAGAAAAAAATCTGCTAGAGAAATATCTGGCTGAAGGGGTTCATCTGTTCAATGTGTCTCTGCTTCCAGAAGACCAGGTGATCCTCAGCAACATGGCTGTAAAAAACCAGAGAACAGAGACATTAAAACCAGCATGACACATGGCATGGAGCTATGAGTGATTTATCAGCTACTATACTTCAGTTAGACAGAGTAAAGCAGGTTTGGCTTTACAAACCCTTCCTACCAGACCCAAACACCTTATGTTATGGGAATAAAGGAACAGAAATCTTATCTCACTGAGCATGGTCAAGTCCTGCTGTTCATCACTTTCCACGTCCCATTAAGGAGGAAACAAATCAACCATTGCACCAATTGCACTGAAAAGATTACACTGAATTCTTCTTACATGTCTTTCCTTGATCACAGGCCATCCACACCAGCTTCTCCTCATTGTTCTTCTGGTAATTACAGGCCTAGAAATCAATAAATAATGCAAAAAATAGACCTGAGGCTTCCAACAAGAAAACACTATGTTCAGAGATGCATCATCAGTTCCTCAGTTTGCCTGAATTAAGTACCAACTGGTTTTCCATGTACAGATAGATTTGACCTTGTACAAAACCCCAGTCCCAGGTTAGCAGAGTATTACAATAGCCAACTACTAAAAAGTAGCAATGAATCCTAAACTCTCAGAGATCCTGACAAACTGCTTCCAAGCTTGGTTTTATTCACCTCTTACGATTTTATTGGGGCCTCTCAATCTGCTGTTGCAATTCCAGAAGGGTAATTTAAAGCTCTGGTGATTGGTTTAGTCGGTGGTTCAGCACCTTCCCAATCCTTCATCTCTAATGTCATATTAAATCACAAGCCAGGAATTATCATGAGGCTGAGCCCATTTCATTTCTCAGCTACTCCAATTAACTTTATTTTATATGCAGTGCCTTGCTGAGCTGATTCAACACCAGTACCCATCTGTGCACCAGGAAGGAAGCAGAAGGCTCCTTGCTGATGCTTTCATTCATTTGCATTTTAAATGCAAATTATTTTAGTCATAATTTATCCCTATAAATGCTAGCATTTGGCTTGTCATTGACAAACTCAAAAAAATAGATAAGGAAAGGAAAAAAAGCAGCAGGCACTTTCTGTCTCCTCCTAATTTTGCTAGCATGGATTAAGCTGGGCAGACCTCAGAACTAACTGATCCAC
This sequence comes from Sterrhoptilus dennistouni, assembly GCA_013397095.1. NCBI lineage: Eukaryota > Metazoa > Chordata > Aves > Passeriformes > Zosteropidae > Sterrhoptilus > Sterrhoptilus dennistouni. The sequence goes on from VWZU01019080.1 coordinate 82,436, forward strand.
TGGCCTGGCCAGCATGAATAAATCATCAGGGCAGGAAGTTTTGGGCTAAGGTCACTGAACTGCGTGGTGGAGCAGAAAAATTGTATTACTTACATATAGACAAAGAAAAACACTGGGAAAGATATTTCTGAGCATTGCTAGACACCAAGTCATGCTGTTACTGGTGACTGGAGTTAACACTTGCTGTCTCACGCTGAGCAACCCACCACACGTGGGCCCCACAAAAGCAGACACTGAGGAACTGTTCTGACCTTCTCTTATACGCAAACATCTCCAGCTATGGGAATACAGAGACAGAAATCTCATCTCCATTACTACTGGTTGATACAAAACAACCCCAAAAAGCACTTAGAAGAAAAATTAAAACAAAATCCATGCACCAGCATTCAACGCCTGATCTTAGTATGAACAAATTAACTGCAGCAAACATTTAGAAGTTATAAACACTAGCTTTGTGCTCTGAGTGCAGAAAGTCAAGAAAATTTAGGGATAAATATTATTTATTTATATATCCAAGTGCACACATGTGGGGGTGCATTTTTGGTTCTATCAGTTTGATGCCTGTTTCATAAGTTAATGCTGCATTGTAAGATGGTTTGTTCCATATACCCCCTGTATTTTTCCCTATTTGGTTTTACCCTGTTTCAGTTATCCATCCATCACATCTTATATAATCCCCTGGTCCTGTCCATCACCTGGGGGCCTCTCCCTGCGTCTGGAAGATTCTAGGAGAGGCGTCGAGTGATTGGGCAGGGTCCAGGCTGCCCCCTCCCACCTTTTACTGTATGGCTGTTGTATATGTCTGTTATGTTGTGAGCCACATCCCTGTTCTGCCCTATTGATCCCTGGCTGAACTCTCCCCTGTGTTCCACCCCCCTTTAAAAGTTGCTGTTCTGGGGTGATTCTGGTCTCTCCTGAGGCAGACGCCCCGAGGCAAGGACTCCTTGCTGGAGCTCCAACAAACTGGCAGTGATTCAACCTCTCGAGAGTCCCTCTTTTCCTCCTCCTGCCTTTGTCTTGCTCGCACTCCTGACCAGCCAAGTCCCCCGTATTGCAGTGGTGCCAGGGCTGGCCGAGCTTTGCAGAACAGGCACTGCCGCACACATGCTCTGATCTATAAATAAATACCATCCATCCCTACACAGAACCTTTCTCCTAGCTACTCATTATGTTATTAAGGATTAAGTTAGGGATTTTCTCATATCTAATCCTACCTCATTCACTGACCTCCTTCACTCATTTCATCAGAATATATAAATATATATACATATATCAGGTATATGATCACCTCTACCCAAGTGAAACTTGACAGCATTTATGTCAGTAACACTGTGAACAACTTCTTTGCAAAATGTAACACCTATCTTTTGATATTCTCAGCTGGTTTCCACATCTCTTTTTAAGAGATCCACATCTCTTTTCCTAGACTGCCAGTTATTAATCAAGAGCCGATTCAAGTAATTGCACTAACAGTAGCTGGTAGTTTAATCAATTATCTAACTGCTTAGAAAACTAAAAATAAAAACAAACATTAGAGGTTTCAATTTGGGGTGGTTGGATTTTTAAAAAAATATAATTACGCTGTTAAAAAGAATGCAATTACATTAACTACTAATTGAATTAAAGGAAAGGCGCAGTTTTGGCTAACTCCACATGGCACAACAAGTAGCCGAATTTTTGGCTGACCTTCCCCACCAGCAGACACTGAAGGTCTGAAGGAAGATGCTGACTCACTCCTGCAGAGTCATTTTGGCACAGATAACTTACAACTTGAGTACAAAGGAGACTGAAGGCTTCAGGCAGGGTCTTTAAAAGACAAAACTGGGTATTAAGATTCATCTCTGAAAAATGAAGTACCAAAAAGTCGGAAAGGAAAGCAGAAGAGAGTAATTTCTTAGTTCTGAAAGTTGGCACTAACTGAAAATCTTGGGGGGAAAAAACCAAAGCTGAGCCAAATTCAGTGGCCCGGTGCTGCAGAGTCTAGAAACAGTCTGGTTATTGCTGTTCTTGACAGAAATGAAAATAATAAACATCTCGGCCCAGACAGTTGTGCTGCAATAAGGGACAATAGCAGGAACAGCAGGATTTGCTGATGCTTTCAACTTCTGTACTTCCAAATTCATCCTCGGATCTGCCTCTGGTATGCATTCCCCCAGTACATCTGTAATTATGAAAATACAGTAAAAAGCACATTTCCCTGGAAACATGAATGTGCTGAGAGCAAAGGCAATTCAGGAGGAGACAGGCCATGCCCCAGAGAGGTCCCAGGGTGGGGGCAGGAGCAGTGTTGAAATTCAGCTGTGAAACAAGCCCTGCAGTCCAGGCCAGGAGCTGGAAAAATCTTATCCAAAGTCACTGACAATAGAACTGCCACAAAATACCAACCCCTGAGCAAGTTTTCTGACACTGATGACAAGAAGACCAAACTAACTTTGGTCACTGATCCTCCATAGGATGCTCCTTCTTGTTAATCCTGCACAATCTTATTTCCTTTCCTAGATCACGCTCTCAATACCCATTACAGCCTAGACACTGCCAGCCAGTGTCTTGAAATTTTAACCATTTCCCTGTGGTCTTCTCTTAGCTTTGGTAGTTTTTTAGCAGCAATAAATGTGAAACTTTGGACAGAATCATTGCCAAATCACTGGCATTCAGGGAGCACTCTCTGCTTGTGCTCCACACTGTTTGTTCATGGATTATCCTTTGCAATTGTTGATTTTTCTCACAGTATCAAACACATTAGACATTTTCAGACAAGCTAAATAAACACCAAGACATGCGCCTCAACAGGAAGCTCTACTACATCCAAGGAATTACAATAAGAATCTGTGTAACAGAAATTCAAACTCAGTTGCAGAAATCCTAAGAGAAAAAATGATAATTAAAGATAAAAGGCATTGTGATAGAATAAACTCAGTTTTTTCTCAGTATGAAGAAAGTAGGCTACATTTTGTAATAAAGATCCATGTAGAGATTCAGTAAAACAGTAATCCAAACAGCTTGCTTAAACTCATGCTAAATTTATGTGTTATGTATGTCACGACTATATTCTCTCCACTATAAAATACAAGAGGCCTGGCTCAAATATTATTCAGTATACCTTTTTTTTTTTTCCTTTGGTTTTTTGTTGTTGTTGGATGCTCATAGCAAGTACTTCAGTAACTTGAAGATGATGAAATTTTACTTTTCTGGAAGTTGAAAGATTAGTCAATTATGACACATCACCCAACAGTCAACTAAAATTCCACCAGCATCCCAATGCTTTCATACAACCCAATAAGCATCACAAACATGAGCAAGAAGCATTGCCAGTAGGAGTTGTTAAAGCATTTACAGTAACTGCAGGCAGAGCATTTTCCTCCCCAAATAACACACGTGCCTCACCCTGTCCATGCTGGGTGATGACACAAGCTGAAACAGTAATAGGCATAACTGAAGAGTACAAATGTAGTCCAGTCCCACTCCAGTAGGGCAGTGGTGAGGCACTGATAGTCCTGTGTGTTACTATATATTGTGCCAATTGCAACAAAACATGATCCAAGAACCAGCACAGCTCCTGTGACTTTGAAATATCTCCTCTAGTGGAACATTAGCTCATTCTGAGCTGTGCAAGTAAATCAACCATCCCCTCAAGACAACACAGGTTTGCCTCAGAACACCATTCACATTTACCTTTCTTTTCTCAACACCTTCTAGGACCTGCTGCTGTCACACACATACAGCCATCTCTCTTTAGTTTTGTCTTTTACATTCAATCCAGAAAATGTCATTAATGACAAAACTTATCCTCTGCTACTCCTGGAAAGCACCTTGGTGTCATTGTCTGACAGTTCTTTATTTTTCTTTTTCTTTTTAATCTTGCTTAAAATTTCCCTTTGACCTCTGTGACACTCTCCAGCTCCTCCCTCCTGATCCTGTGGGATAGTGTTTTCTCTGGAGCTGTGTTATTAAATCAGCAGCTCCCCCATGCACTGCATTCAGCTCCAGAAGATGGGAAAACATTGCTCAGAGGGGCAAAGTGCCTCATTGCCTATCCAACAGCAATGTCCTTGTTAGCTTTACTGCCTCAGCACTAGACACCCTTGGCCATCACAGCTCCGTGTGCGGCCCCTCAGAGGGGCATCCATGATCCCCCCACAAACACTCAGGAGTAAATGGTGCTGTAAGAGAAAACCACTAACAGCCAAGTCACTGCTGGTTTGTGTTTGGTGTCTAAGCGTTTTAAACACAAGTTAAACCCAGTGAACTCACCTAGGGCTTCAAAGGTAAGCTCTGAAATCAGAAAAAAAGCACGACCAAAAAAATTAAAATGAACAATAACTTTATTTTCTTGGCAAACCTGCTGTTAAAGAATGACAATTTCTTTCAATGCTGTGACTACACAAGAAGCTACAGAGATAAAATCTCTGGGAACTTTATCTGCAGAAACCTCTGTGAGGCTCACTAAAGCCATTCTGTTGAGAAATTCAAGCCAGTGGCTGCCAAACACTCATTTTTGTCCCTTGTCCAGGATGAAAAAGGGAGAATATTAAAGCTGAGCAAGGGGAAAAGACCATCTCCCTGCTCAGGGAGCAATAAAGCCACTCAGTATCTCAAATGAGAACCCACTTTAAAATATGGTAATGGTACATAAACCAGTTAATGTGATTTACTCCCCAGAGCCTTGCTACAGCCTGAGGTTCCCTGCAGCAATAACAGCAGGGACTATTGGCTTAATCCTCCCACAACTGAGCTCACTGACAACTGTGTGTCACCCCAGCCATGTGCAAGGGCAGCAAGATTGGTACAAAAGGGGTTTTACGACTCTGAGTCTTCCTCCTGCTTTTAATATGAAAATTATTTATTATGCTCAAAAGAAACATCACATGTGCCTGCAAAAAGCTTTATCCCACACTTAAAGTTAATTATTCCAGTTTGCCTAGAAGGCAGAGCCAGTGTGTTTCCTGAGATCCTTTAGCAGGAACATGCCTTCATTGAAGCAAGAACGTTTCTAACCTCACTGAGGACTGAGTCAGGATTGTCATCACTTCCTCTGCATTCCCATCCATCACAGGCACATACTGTTTCAAGGAACTCTGGCTCTGGTGCATTTTGTGTGAATGTTATCAATCAGGTCATGTAAAATCACAATATTTATGCTTTACTGGTGAGTTAAAAATGGAAATACAGGGCTGGGACAGCAAGGATTATTTATTTCCACAAAGGGGAAAATGGCTTCAATTTATTTTGTTGTATAATAAATAGAAGAGCTCAGCCAAACACCAACTCACTCTTTACTGCCATTGTGTATAATGAATCTATCTATCTATATCCACATACTTATGGCACATCCATCATCAAAACAACAATGAGCTGGAAGAGATCTCTAAGACCAAGGCCAGTCCTCTGCTGCTGTGCCCATCACATGTTACAGTACCTTTTCTAAAGGGACAGTGCCCACGCACTGAAGGTGACAGCACAACCTGATGTAACTATTCTCTCACAGCTAATCAGGTAAGTACCTAAAAATCCATTTCTACCACAGAATATAGGAGAGAATCCAGCCTGAGCACAGGTTAACATCCTCCTAGGGGACTACCTGGGCTGGGTTTACACACCTACTCAGAGATGCTCCAAGGACATCTCTCTTCAGTCCTAATCCTTGTATAATAAAATGTTTCTCACACTGTCCTCTCTCTCAATGGAGAAAGAGTCAACTTCATTACTTTCTACATATGCAAATTTCTTCTTTAGTCACCTCTCTTCACATTTGCTCAACATCTACATATCTACTCCAGCAACTGATTTCTTCCTCCCACCCTCAGCTTCCTGCATCTATGGCCATATTCCTCATGTTGTTGTCTTCCCAATGTTTCACCTTCTGAGGTCCCTGTGATATCATGGGCTGTTGAATCACATACTGCAGTTCTTGGGCTCCAGCTGCTCGAGGCAGCGAGCCTGCCTTCCTAAAGGATTTGATTTATAAATCACACACAGAGAGTTCTGATAAAACAAGGAAGCAGCGAAAACATGCATTTAAAGTACAAGACAATGCAAAAGGAAAATAAATGTCTGTATCAGTCTCTTCTACAGTTCTGCCCACACAGCCCTCAAGATGGCTTTGTTAGGGGGTACTGAAAGAAAACAAACCATTCCCCTCCAGCTTCTTCCTGCCAGTTTTGGTCTCCTATCCCTCCTCCTTCAGTAAACTCTTCCTGAAAGAGCTGTCAGTTGAAGGGGATTCTTCCCTTTCCTACAGGCAGGTGGTGCTGCTTCCTGTCTTCCTCTCCCACCCCCCTGCACCTCTCCTCTGAATTTTTACCTGTTGCAAAATTCGAAAAAATAAAACGACCTTGTTTCTGCACATAAAAACACATACCTAGGATGGCTCCTTTAGTATAGCTGCTACTCTGCACTACCCCTGAGAACAAATGGACTATCTGCACTTTCAAACAGGTGGGGATTGACATATAGAGCCATTTCAGGGCTACAACTGCATGTTTTACTAGCAGGAGATAAAAGTGACAAATAGACCCAATCTCATGTTCAAGTCCAAACAAAATTCACCATACAAAACCAGCCCTCTTAATTAGATACACTTAGACGTCCATTAGAATTCAGTGTACACAGCTGCCAGCAGCTGCAGGTGGTCAGGAATACACTGGAAGCAGCTGCTCACTACAGAGCAATTTACTCCAGGAGAGCTCATCCAGGGATTTTCTGCAAAGGGTAGGACTAAGGGGGCAGAGGAGAGCAGACAATACTACAGATCCATTTCACTTTAAAATCAAATCGTCAATTATTCTATCAGATAATGATAATAACAGTTACATCGATATCTCATCCTATAAACAAGGTAATAAAGCTGTTTCTTTTCAAACAAGAGAAGCATCCATGTAGCAAAGTACCAAAACTCATCACAGTTTCAGAGAGAAGTTTTCCATTTAAGGACAGATTAGAGCAATACATGCTCCTGTACTGCTTTTCCTAGAAAGGAAGGCATTAGAAGGCTCAAGACTGACAATTATTTTATCGTGTCCAGAAAAGATGCAAAGAATTCTCTTGTAAAATCAGTCGGTGATTCATTAGCATCTCATCTAACTGAACTACAAGAAAAAAAAATTGGATTATTAAAAATCTGACAGAAGAACACAAAATTTCAGTACAGTCTCTACTGCCATTAAAACTCACATGGAAACATTGATAGGCATTTTACACATCTAGCTTTGCACCTGATCATTCTTTAAAGACCTGTAAGAACCATAAATATATATACATAGTGATACACTAGACAGCTTGATGCCGAGATACCAAAAAGCGCATCCACAAATACCAACCCTTCACTGCACTGTCAGGACTATGACTACTGTCAGTAGCCTAAACCAAGTTTAAATTTTAATTTAGGAACCCTTGTAAGAGCCCTTCTGAGGCTCTGCAATGTACACCTGAGAGGAAAGAGGTGACCATACGTAGCAGGGAGATGACCCTAAGAAGATGGATTATCCCTTTAGGATGAGTAAATCTGAAATGCACAGCATCAGGACCTCGTTCTTCCATTCCAACTCAACCATTTAACCAACTCACATCAACTCACTTTTAATGGAACCGGGGCACAGAAGAAGAAACGGGACAACTCAACACAACACCCACAGAGCAAGAGAGCCACAAGATCTAAGTGTCCACTTGCTACAACCATACCTAAGACCACAAGAATAGGATTTTGGAACAAGACCACTGTTAGAAGAGCAGTGAACCGCACAGCTTCCACCTGCAGCAACTGCTCCTACTCACACCAGGACCCTCACGAATAGAACCACCTCAGGTCAGTGGGGAAGGGCCTAACTTCCCTCCACACCAAGCCTCCGGACCACCCAGCCAGATGCCTTGCCCTCCTGGAGCCACACGGATGCCCTGGGCTCCCTAGAATCCCCCTGGGGCAAGAGACCCTCGTGAGGGTGGGGCTCTGAGCACACACCCCACCACTGCCCCTCACAGGGCGGGCTGGGGACCCTCACCCACACCCCCTGATATAGCCTCCGCGGCCATCAACAGCCAATCCGAAGACGGGGTGAGACGCCCCCTCCCCTAACTAGGCCAATAGAAAGCAGGGGCGCGAGGCACGCAGCCAATCAGCAGGCGTGAGTGCCCCCCCCGACCTCACACCNNNNGGCCAGCCGGCCCCAACCACTGAGGGCCGAGGGGGAACACGAGCGGGCAGCCAAGGCAGAGGCTAAGCGGACGAGCTAGGCCGGGCTAGTTGCCGAGCGTGGGGGAGCTGGGCTAAGCGCGGGGCGAGCAGCCCGCAATTATGGTGGAGA
>VWZU01019080.1:91659-104898 GCA_013397095.1 Sterrhoptilus dennistouni
GGTCAGTCCCCCCTCGCTCCTGGATCAGGAGGTTACTCGCACATTTGTGGGTTCCCATCCGCAGTGCTCTGCAGGCCCCTTCAGCGCTATCTGGCAGCTCCTTGGCGGCTAAATTTTATCTATAATTAAATAAAATTTAAAATTTAAATTTCAAATGGTGCTCTAACTGAATTTTTTCATGGTACATGAGTCCTAAATACCTGCTCAAAGAAGGATAATAATTATAATTGCTGAAAAATGTGACTAATTGGTCATTCCAGTGCAGTTACTGCCATACTTGTGTTTAGTATTTATCTATTTGTATTATGGTGGCAAGGAGAAACATCCCTTTCGTATCACTCATTTGCAATTAACACACACTCGGGTAGCTGTTTAATCAAGTAGGTCAGTGGATATTTAAACCAGATATTCCCAGTGTTTGGGACCTTTTAGTTTTATTCTAAATGGCTTCATGGACTGTGTGTAAACCACTGCTCACTGCAGTGAGGGCGGCTCCAGATCCCGCAATGGGCCATTGTGGCCAACTGACCAAAGCCCAGGAGGACAGGAAGGGGAAATTCGGGTTAAATATTAATCCCTACTTTTACAGAACTGATTCTGCTCAGTCTCTGTGCTAGGAGAACAGCAAAAGGGTCAGATTTTGGTGCCATTAAGGGTAACCCTCCATTAGGTCTGTCCTTTTAAAGCCTGGGATAGGTCTTTTAAATTAAGAGCTGCTGTTGTAAATTGAAATAATCTGTTGTACTGACCCCCTTCCATGAGCAATCAAAATTTCAAAAACAGCCCACAGAGATACAAATTTTCTAAATGGTGTCTATGAACTTGATCTTAAAATGGTAGATATGGGTTTTAAACCTCAAGTCAGCAGAATTAGTTTAATTTAGAAGCTTGTTGGTTTTTTCCCCTTAACTATACTTCTTTACACTTCCGGGAAGTTCTCTAAATTGTGGGAGTCATGGAGCTAATTTATTTCTCTGTCCCATAGAACCAGTTTCAATTTCATTTTACTGTGCTGAAACTTTAAGAGATCAAGTACTACAAAGAAATACATAAAAGCAAATAAAACTGCTTTATTTCTTTAAAAAATTAAAAGCTGCATGCATTACTTTTGAAAAAAATTAAAGTGCATTTTTATTTGGGTTTTCCAAGAGTCTCCCTAACATTTTTGAAGACTTGGTGGCTCCACCACAAGAGATGTAGTCCCATGGTAGAATACAAAACAATGCCTTTTCCTGAAACAGGGCTCACACTGAAAGTTGTTCCACAGATTATTTTTTCCCTTTGTAGTCAAATCAGTGCAAGTTCACCATGGATGCACCAAGCTCCAGATGCTGGTCTGATTCATCCCCTGCAGTATCTGGCATCTGATGTAATGCCTATTGTAATTCCCACATTTCATGTGCTGTTTCAGATGCTCCAGCACGGGCTTTGTTTCCCCCACAGCCTTGTGCTAGCAGAGAGAGAGGCCTTCGCATGAGGTTAATTTATTTATTTATAATCTGCATAGTTCAAATGAACACCCCCTTCACCTCCAGGTGGGAAGGTGCTGTAATCCTCCTGAAAAATCCTCCTTTCCCTGCTCAGCTCTGTGTCTCCATCCCTGCATCATCTCATTTGGATGTTGCTGCTGCAGCAATTTCTCTCATCTTGCCTGTTCTGTCTTTTCCCTCTGGTCACTCCAACATTTATTTTTCCACTAGTTCCCACATGAAAGCAAGTGTACTGACTGTCTTCTCCCCCCTTTTCAGATTCCAGGTGGAAAAGCACACTGGAACTCCACCCCATTTAATTTACTCTTGAGTATCTTCTTGCCCTCTTTCCCTTGGACCTCCTCGCCCCTTCCTTTCACATAGAAAAACCACACCTAAGTCTCTGCCTTAGAAACAAACCTCCCACACCTGGACCCTAAAGCTGCTCCCCAACCCTCTCTCAGACTCCTTAGAAAGATTTTCTGTTTTTTCCTCCATCTATAGGGATGTTTCAGGTTTTGTTGGGGTTATTGGATTTTTCTCCATGACATAATCCCATTTTGAGGAACATACAGATTAAACACGACAAAGAAAAATGCTCAAGTGCTCTAAACTCATTTGAGTTATAGAAGCAGCCACTGGCTCCCTGGCCCTGGTGACCTCCCAGTCTCATTCTGTGCATGACAAGTAGGTACTTAGGTCTAGATTCCCAAATTAAACTGCACATGAAATTAGGCTATGCTTTGTGGCACCCACTTCCCACTCCCATCCAAGTCAGCAGCTGGCCGTGATTTAAAACTCCAATCTAGAAGATGGAAAAACTTCAGCTCTGTCCCTGTGTTTGCTACAACCTGCTAAATTATAATGCAACTGAAATGTAATTACTTTTCATTCTGCACAGAGAATACAAAACATTAATTCACTTGTTTAGAGTAAGCCACAAAAGTTTAATTAAAGTGGACTCATGTAAAACACATACAAGTACAATAAAGTTATTTTATTTTGGGTCTCAGGATCATTCCTCCCCCCAAAAAATAGAAAAATAGTATTTTTTTTTTCCATGCTGAATTAATCCCTTTAACTGCAAGAAAAAAATTGGCTAAACAAGTTTGATGGCATTGTAATAGCATCTGCATCAATCAACTCAAATTTTTAAATTTTATTTTAAATGAAAAACATACCACTAGCTGAAGCATTTCACCTCACACATTCACTACTGGCTCTCTTTTTGCCTGATTTGTCCTCAACTAAGTGGCATTTATCCTCCAATATTTAATAATAAAGAGGCACAGAAATAAGCCAGGAAACAACTTGCATCACTCCCCCTCCCCAGTCCCTAATTTTCACTGCTCATTTGGTAAAAGCTACAGCAAGTTTTAGGAAAAGGCAGCTTTTCAGTTCACTGAAAATCTATTTAGCAAAGCCCTGCTGGGGTGTTGGGATAGGAAAAGTGAGTACTGATGCCAAAATGCCTGCAGGGAAAATATTTTTCCCTGTATCTCCTGCCACTCCAGTATCTCCCTGACTCCATTAGAACAATATTTATAAAGGCAGCTGCTGCTCTTGATGATGCCTTCAGTTCCCATGGTTTTAAGGAGACAGAAATCAATTGGCAGTTTAACATTTCACAGCTTTTGCTGCAAACTGCCTCCTTGCAAGGTTCTGTAGGGTTAGAAAGGGATTTTTTCTTCTTGTGCTCAACTGCTCCTGTGGAGCCCCAGCCTTTCCTCAGGCAGCGTGTTGTGGTTCCATTAAGCCCAGTTTAGGCAAGTACAGGAACTCCAGTACAACCCAGTTCTCTGCATTGCCAGACTTGTTCATTCTTGGAGCATTTCCCAGAAATCTGCACTGGACAGATGTAGTTCAACTTCAAATCTAGGTCAGCTACTTCTTTAGCTGGGATTACTGTTGATTTAGTTCACACATTTCTTCTCTGGGAAGGATCTCAGCTACCATGGTCCTGACAGCACTAAACTGCCAGCACCCAACAGTACCCACTGATTTCCCACTGGAGTTCAGGTGTTTCCACAGCCCAGCCCTGGTTGTGTAGAAACATTACCATTAGTAGGAAATAATTTGTCAATTATCAACTGCAAAGTAAACACAGAGGGTGTTTGGGTTTTCTTTCCATTAAACAGGCCAGAACAACTCAGGAAACTCTCCATGCCTTGGGATATTTCTGAGTTCACTAGGAAGTTAAACAAATGTTTAATATTCTCTATAAAATTATTCCTATAGTGCATTATACAAGCACTTTATACAGCCTTTGACAGCATTTTTCAAAACGTGGTGATAAGATGACAGTCAGCTTTCCCCCACCTCTGTCAGGAAAGAAGGGATCTTCAGAGATCTTCCTCCTGCTTCTGCATACATTTGGTAGATGAGTAAAAGAGGCAACATAAAAAAACATTCAGTGATAACTTATGGTAGATGTTTAGACAACAGCCATATTTTCTTTTTAAAAAATTTGTATTTTAAGATTTAATTTAGTACATGTACTAACTCTATACTCTGTTTATCTTAGTTTTTTATAGAACAGCTAAAAGTATGTCTCCTAGTTGGAAAAAACTCTGTATCCTTTTCCAGTATGCATAAAGATAAAAATACTTATCTGTCAGATGGTCAGTTTTCCTCCTTCTGGTCTGTAGCTGCACCGATAATTTGGCCTAACAGAAACCAACTCGACCAGCCCAACTTGTTAGGGAACAGAAGAAGTCCCTGGGTGTGTTACTGATAGGTCAGGTTCAAACTCAAACAGGGGACCCCGGCCAATCCCTTTGAATATGAATGCACCCATACCATTTTCCAGCGATGTGGGCAGAGTAAAGATCCTTAACCAATCACTTATGTAAGCATGGGAAATTTGAAGCCCCTATATAATACCTGACAATAAAATTTGGCTGTTGCTGCATGATTTCAGTGCGTTCTTGTTGCAAGGTCTCCATCATCAGCAACATTTTTATTCTTGCAGTTTTGAACAAGAGACTAAAAACATCATTGAAGACAAGTTGGTTCTTTTTTCTGAAGTCTATTCCTACTTACTTCATGCCTTTTAAGTAGGGTCTTTATCCTTACCCCAGTGTTTACTCTCCTGATGTGTTTATAGACAGCAGTCACCTCCTCCCCAAGGTTTGTTTTGTCAGACTACATAAACCGTGTTTCTTTCGTTTCCTCCTATCTAACACATTCCTCATTCCTAGCTGTCTACCCAGCCCCTCTGCTCTAGCGGGGTAACAGGGCTTTTACAGAGAAGAATTCATTATAGATGATGGAGTTTTAAAAATGGATTGTTTTTTAAGGGCAAAAAACATCCCCTGGGACATCTCCAGCTCTTATCTAAAAGTCTGGATTTCCAAGCTTGTGGAAATACTCACCAGTTCCCATTCCATCCTTCACTGCCTATAGAAGATGCCTGCTGACCTGTATTTTTGAATGCTCTCAACATGAGCCTTAGTAAAGTTCAAGAGGACAAGGCAGACCTTAGTCCAAAATTAGAATCAAATTTGCATGTCATGATGTAGGCTGGTAATAAACATAAGAAAAAATCATTAATAACTTACCTAGTCTAGAGCAATAGCACAGATCCAAGATCCATAGCCAGTTACAGTTCATACAAAGCTAAAACCCAATACTCTTCTAGAATTATTTAGACAAGAAGCAGCTGCCCTGAGCTTGGTTTAAACAGGACTCCTGGGCTTATGGGGGGGTGGTCCCAGGTGAAGCTGCTCAGGGTCAGGAGGCTTTATTAATGACCTCTGAAGTCTAACTTGGAGCTGTACTGCTGCTCAGGTGCTGAAGGTAGATTTAGTTCCCAACATAGCCATGAGTTCTTGGAGAAATGGATTTGGCTATTTTTCATAAAGGTGTACTTTGAGTCTGTTTTAAATCTAATATTTGTATTATTGCCCTAATTATTAACAGCTTATGGGACTGGTGCAGAAAAAAAATACGGTTGTGGTTGGCTTTTTTTTCCTTAACTTCATGGCTTTATTTACCATGCCCTTAAGTCCTACTTTAATTTTTATCATAATATGTTAAAAGTTAGGTCTTTGGAAAGAAAAACATTGCTGACATTTTCTTACATCATTCTGGGATTTTTAGTGGAAGAACCCCCCCTTATGGCATGTGGATGAGGTTGTGTTTCTTGTCACCACCTCGGGGGCTGGGGTTTCCTGTGTGAGTCCTGACCCTGCAGCAGGTGCTGTCTGAGCAGACCCTGGGACTGGTGTCATTTTGGACTGCATTCAAAATATTATTACAATGTAGTTCTTTGCATTTGGATGTGTCCTTCAAGAGGGTAGTTGTCTGGGTAGAAGAGAAATGTTTGTTTTAATGAGTGATTCGTTTAAAAGGAGGGAATGTTTTCCGATTTAACTGAGTTGGAAGATAAGTATATTCCACCCACACTCACCCATGCTGTAGACAGATATCTGAATGCCTTTGGAAACAATTGGTTTTGGAAAACGGGAGGAATCAAATGGAGCAAGTGCCAGGATTTTTCAGGGAGTTAATGCTGCCTTATCTCTGAAGCTGATAAAAACAAAATGATATCTTCCAAGACAGCCTTTAAGATTGAAGCCGCAGTCTCTGCCCGGGTGCAGATGGCTACAAATAAGAAACTTCAGTAGTCACACAGACAGGAAAACCATGAGTTTGCTGTTCAGGGGAAAACCACAGAGCTGCCCAGAGCAGGGAATGCTGGCATGGCTTCTGCTGTTCTTCAGTGAAACAACATTGGAGGAAGGATGCAGATATGCTAGCCTGGGAAGAAATAACAAATTTGCTTTTAGTGAACAGAGCATGACCTAATTATTTTGAGCCAGTCTTTTTTCAGGAACTAATCCTCATTGTCAAAGCTCAGGTGACGTTATCCGGGTGCACCCAAATGTTATGTATTCCAGGTGTGCACTGGCACCTGGCAAGCCTGACCCAAAACAAAGGCGTTTTCTTCAAAGCAGCAGCTTTACATGGTGAAGTTATGAAAGGACTTTGCATTTCTCTGTTATTATGGAATTGTTAAACTGGTGCTTTGAACTCCCAGCCTGCACACAGTGGAAAAATTCCAGATTTGCTTGCCTGAGCATGAGGCTGCAGTTCACAATAAAAGGTTTGCTGCAGTTCCAGCTGAGAGTGTTCATGTGTCCTGCATCATGTCGGGTTTGCTCTGTCTTAATTTTGCAGGGATTCTCCTGGAGACTTGTTTCTAGAGTTTTGCTGTTAAAGTACACTTGGTATTTTCCAGGGCTCTAAAATCTGTTTGCTTGGGAAGACTGTCTCTAAAGCCAGTACGCCCTACTGGGAGCTAAGGTAGGATCTGGACTCTTCAGGTTTATTAAAAGACCTCAGATTTCTAAAATCTGCTGCTTAGTGAATTTGCCTGAATAACAGAGCACGGTAATAGCAATGGCATTTGTCAAAGCAAATTTTGAGTAGTTTTAATCAAGAGACTTGCCAGGTGCAACCCCAGCCCCTTGGAAGCTGATTTTTACACTGAAATGTCTTTGCCACTGTGGTAATATTATCTTGAAAGTTATTCTTATAGTTGCTGAGGTGGTCAGGAAGGCAAAGGACAGGAATAGGCCTAAGATGACAAGGTCATTTTTCACTACTTGATATGAGCTGAATTCATCTCTCTGGTGAGTTCTGTTTCACCCGAGAATACCCTAAAAGTTGAATGAGCTGCTTTGGTTCTCCTCAGCCTCAAAAGGTTGTAAATGTGCAGAGAAGAGAAGCTGTGGCTGTCCCATCCCTGGAAGTGTTCATGGCCGTGTTGGATGGGACTTGGAGCAACCTGGTCCAGGGGAAGGTGTCCCCCACTCATGGCAGAGGAGGAATGAGATGGGCTTTGTGGTCCCTTCCATTGCAAACCATTCTGTGATTCTGTGACTTCCTGTATTCATCTTTGCACTGAATTCCACATCCTGGCTCTTCTTCTCTGCTCTTTTCTCATTAATTCTGTGCAGAACTTTTAGGAACTGTGCTGGTGATACCTGTTTCTCTTTTTTTTCCATCTCTTACCTAGTTTTATTTTGACCTGTTCACTTTCTCTTTTAGTGTAGAAAAAAGTATTTTAAAATAATACTATTTCATTTAGTATAGAGCAACTGCAACACAGCAAAACCACAAAGAAGGTGTAATTAAGACTAAAAGTCAATTCAGTATTTCTGTGACACCTGCTGGGAATTTATCTCCTTTCAAAGCTTTTCTCCAGGTTTTATTTCACAGCTGGTATGTTGGTTGATAACAGAAATATGAAATAAAAAGTAATGAAAGAGCCCTGTGCTGAACAGAATGCTGGCTTCTCTCAGCATGGAATACTCAAAAGTGAATCATGCAATTGTTGAAAAGCTATTGGCAAACACTGAAGTTGAAGGTAGAAAAAAGACATAATAGCCAATATTTTTCCTTCTCTGACTTTAAAGAAACATGTTCCCAATGAAGACAACTTACATAGCCATAAACTCATTTGAATCTTATTTTTCCTATTTTTCATTGCTTGGATGCTCCTTTAGTAAATGATTTCCTGCCCCGTGCCAGATGCTGTTTCCATTCACAATGAAGTAACAGTCCTCTGTGAGTGATATCATAGTGCCATACCACAGCCCTTATTGTGACTTCTCAAATTTAACACACTAAAATACGTTCTTTGTTGATTTTTTTGGGGACTTTCAGATCTAGGGTTTCACTGAAGTCAGTCTAACAAAATGAAATGAAACAAAAAAAAGAGATCAGAGCCTGGAGAACTTGGACAGTTTGCAATGTGCAGAAAAACATGGAAACAAAAGAATGGCAAAACTCAGAAGTTTGACTATTTGATATATTCTTGTACAGACAGAGGGAAAGCTTGAAATACGGCTTGTGAAAGTCGTTGCTTTTTAGGTTGTGAGGTGGTACAGATATTTAATTACTGACCCTGCCGAGAGATCTACCTGTGTGCTTTTTCTAGATGATCTCGCTGATGCTGGATCAGCACTTGGTGTTGGCCAGGGGAACACCTGGCTTGGGGGCTGCTCCCCTTTCACACCCCACATGTGCTCCCTGGCCACAGCTCTGCACCTGTGTTCCAAAGGGTGTCCAAATACACATAATTTCTAGTTTATCAACCTGATCTCAGGTTTATGCCCTTCTAAACAAAAACCAGGAACTTTTTGCAGTTGCCTGCTGTGATCTGTAGTTTTCTTCTCATGCTGATGCAGTTCCATCCTTTGCTGGGATAAGGTTTATGAAAACTGGTGGATGTATTTGTGCCAGTGTCCATGTGCATAGAAGTGATTCTTTTGAAGGGTTATGTAAAGATATATTTTCCAGAAGACAGAACAAGTAGAAGGAATCTGCTTGAGTTACTTAAAGCCTGATCATGCAAGGAGTGGAGCACTCTGAATTTTAAATGCAGATTAGAGTACTTGCATCCCCAAGTCCCTTTAAGGTTGCAGGGGTGTATCTGTGTATGTGTTTAAGCATAAATCGATGTGAGCATACATCATTATATATGCTTATTTTTTCCCCCATTATAAGTAAAATGGTAGTTATTAAAAAGAAAGGTAGAAAGGGAGATGGTGGAAGACTTTTGCAACTGATTAGTGAATATTGATTGAACATCTTTGCTAAGCAGCTACTTTTTTTGGATTGCTTTTTAGCCTTCCCAGTTGATAAGGAACTGGCAAATGGGTCTGTCATCCAGCTTACTTTTCAGTAAGTATGGAAAAGGTCTCATTAGACTTCTTAACAGAAATGAGGGTGTTATTTATCATACCCTGTAAAATATTGATGTGTTTAAATTTGCTGATCTATGAGATTTTAAAAAATAGAAAACCTGGTCAAATTTTGCCCTCGTTGTTGTCTACTGAGAGTGCACCAAGTAGTATGTTGGAGAAGAATTTAGCCAAAAGAAGTTTTGAGGGAAACTGTTAAAATACAGATTTTAAATGAAGAAATGAAGATATCTGCTGACCCCAAGAATCTTCATTCATATGGTGAAGTATTCATTACTCACACTGCAATGCTTTCTGATGTATATTTTTGTATCATCATTTCCCATTTTAAATTCAGCTCTTAAATCCCAAAAGGGAATTAACTACCAGCCATTTGCATTATAAAATGAAAACTCAAACCTCAATAGCCTGCTCTACTTAAGACTCCTTTTCTATAACTTAGACAATGAGCTGCATCTTGGGGGAGACCTTGGGGAGTCAACCAAGTGATTGGGACAAGGCAGGAAAGCCTAGAGCTGGAGGAAGCCTTGTAATTTGCTTCCAAAAACACTGAATACACTGATATCACTGTGAAGCTGTCCTGCAAAATGGTGTTTTTCATTATTGTGGGGCAAAATGTCTTTAATGTTGGGGGAGAAAAGGGATCTTCAAGCCATGGCAAGCTGTGATGGCAAAAGACACAGGCTGTTCTCTCTTCCCATGAGGGAAAATCATGGTTAAATAAAAGGGGCTACTTCAAATTCAGCCTTTGCAATATATGGGAAAAGACTACTGGAAAGTTGCAGGACAGGGATTTTGTTAAAGATCTCTCAGGTTACCTGACTCATCTTCTGAGAAAATGTGATTCAGAAAGAGGCTGTTCTCCCCCTCAGGTCACAAGTTTGCGGTGGAAGTTGTAGGCAGTCCCCTCCTTCCCTTGGACACACTGGGATTCAGCTTCTGCTTACATGTTCTAGTTCCTTTCAGCTGTGTCCTGCTCTTTGCCTTTATTCGACTGACACTGACTTCAAATACATGTATTTCTTTATTTCTTATCACCAAGAGAACCTGAATTCAAACTTCTTGCTGCCTTAGGAGTTTAAAAGCTGCCAAAGCACTGTTACATCTCACTTTTTGTGGCCCTCCAAAGAACTCTGTTTCAAAGGTTATAAAAACCCTGGAGCACAATACAAAGTCTCTCTCTTGAATGAGTTTGTAAGTCAATAGTGCTGTAGAGCCCTGGGTGTATTTGGAGCACTGAAATAAACTTGAAGAGCAAGGCCTGCAAGTATGAATTCTTGTGACTGGGAATTCCTGTATCTCACTGATTTTCCTCCAACTCTCAGTTGAATATGAGGCCGCTACTCAGATAAGACCCTACAGCTCCCCCCCAACGTTAGTCTGGTGATAGTGCTGAAGGGCAAAGCTGCGGGTCCTGTGTCTCCAGGTGTGCATTTCCAGCACCTAAAATCAATATTCCTGTGTTGAAATAAGAAGGATGACTCTGTGTTTGAGAACTGTGAGGCCCCAGTGATGATTGTAACAGGAAATACCTTAATATTCGTTTAAACAGAATGATGCAAACTGCAGTCTCCTGTGCTGATACCAAATTAAAGTAAGGAAGGGATTTTTGGAGTTATTCTGCTTTTAAGTGCAACAGGAAAAAGAAGCACTTAAAGGTACCATACAGGTGATGGAAAACTACAGTTCCTAGTAATTCATATTATCAGACATGATGTGTCTCCTAGACATTTTAAATTCCTTATTGCCTGGTCCTGTGTCGTAAGTTCCTTCCTCATACACCCTGTTCTTGCAAACTGAGTAACTGCTCAAACAAGTGATTGGGGTGAAATAAAAGGCAACTGATGTGCCATGAAACAGCTTGTTAGCACAGGCAATTTCATGATGCCTGATGGAAGAGGTGCTGAATCAGACCTGATTGGAGAGGGAGGGATCAATTTTTTGCTGTTGAATTACACTTATCTTCAAAGATGTAAATGATTCCACATTTATTTAGCAGGACAAGTTCTGAGGTTTTTATATTCCCTGTTGTTCGTGTGCCATTTGTTACAATGATTTGGTTTTTAATCTACCAATGAATACTGAATGAAGAATTCAATAGTGAATCAGATCTCTTCTGCTGCTTGCCAGTAATACAAGCAATTTTTATTTTCAATTTCAGATTTGGCATATTTCAATTTCAGAAATGGCAAAATTATAATTATTTGGAGGGAAGGGGTTTACACTCTTCATTCCAAGGGAAGCTCCAGCTTTCCCTGGCAGACACCTGTTTTTCCAAACTGAGACAGTCATTAATCATTCTACTGTAATATTTGACACATATCTTTGGGGGACAAATTAGGATGTAATATAAAAGCTGCAATAATACTGACTTATGTGGAACTGCAGCTAATTATAGCATATTTGAATTCTCATCTTTCCTCTAAAAGACCTCTGGGTTTTTTCCAACTGATGGAATTCCATTTGCATCTTGGTGGAGGTTCTTATCTCAATCTCTATCCCTGCCACCTGTAGTCATATGAATTTAGATGCATGTAGAGCTCCTGATCATCACCAAGTAATGACCAAGATCTGGGAGATTAAACCTTTTTTTTCTGGGGACTTTTTGTCCTGGGAGGACTGATCTTTGGATGAAGGGAAATGTGTTATTCTTCAGACTTGGATTTCTCATGTGCTTTTTAGATAGTGAACTGAGCACTGATGGCCCTGCTCTTGAAGAGGGATATCCTGTGCTACAGGACTTCAGCCTTACACCCTGGTGTATCTACAGTGCAGGACCAGGAGCAGGTGAGAAAGCAGCTGAGGTTGTGTCTCGTGTGAGACACTTCCCCAAGAGTCACCAGACTTAAAGTTTTTCAGACAAGCAAGGATATAACACTGTTGGGAGTCAGTGCTGTAGCATAAATTCTCACCAAGAACTAAGTAAATATTAAAAGTTAATTAATTTATGTAGCACTTTAAATACTATATAATTTCAACCTCAAATGAAAGCCCCATCACAAATATTTATAAAGAACTTGTACATTTTGGAATGGGGAAGGGAAAAAAATCACTCCTTTTTAAGTAAAGGGAAGAGTCTAACTCTGAATATTTTGCTATTTACTCCTGTATTCATATTGCACATTAAAATATTTACATTAAAATGTGTCAGTTTTCAAAAGAAACTTGTTACTCCATTTTTCAACTGAACTTGGCCAGGCTAAAAAGAAAATTATATATGCCAGAGGACTGCAGTAAAAGAGATTTAAGAGTTTTCAAATAGTGCAAGAAAGAGACTATAATAAGTGACCAGTGGACCAGTCAGCAATTTCAATTAAAACTGGGCTGCTTATTTATCTGTTGTACAGATTTGCCCCATCTGCAATATTTCAGCAATGTTTCAGAATTTTTTCTGAAATATTTCAGAAAAGATACTTCAAAAAACAGCACTTGTAAGAGCCAGTAAAGAATATGGAAGTTTAGAACGGAAATGTTTTATAACTATGACATTTTGTACTAAGATCTTTTTCCATCTCATTTAAGCACTTCACATACCTTCAAACAAAAATGAAAGCAAATATAAGGAATTTATAGGATGTTCTATCCTTGTCTAGTGGAAAGTGTCCCTGTCCATCGTCAGTGGTAAGCATCCAGTGTTGGCAGCAGGATGAAGCCATTGATGATTATCCTTTTTATCATTCAATAGCTGTATTTTAAGGAAAAAAAAAAAATGACACATGTTAAGTTTTAATACGAAACCCGAACGGCTGGGAACTTGCTGCTTACACATGCGTCAAGGCCTTTGAGAAATTAGAGATAGATTTTTTTTTTTTTGAGTGGGAAACATCATTGTTTTATGTTTAGATGAGGAAAATGTCTCATTAGGCTTTTATTACCCCAGAGCGTTCCTGCTCTCCGCAGTGGTGGGTGAAGCGTTTCGCCCACAGACGATGCAGGCCACGGCCTTTTCGGGTCCCCGCTATGCGGAGTTTTACCTTGTGACGGATTTGTGGGGCGGCCTGAGGTGCCGGGAGCGCCAAGGCCCGACCACACCCCGGCCCGGCCGCGTCCCTCACGGC
>VWZU01019080.1:105056-167614 GCA_013397095.1 Sterrhoptilus dennistouni
CTAGGGGCCGCGGCTGCCCTCGCCGGGTACATCGAGGTGTGTGGGGGGTCTGTGGGGGCCAGCGGGAGGGGATTCCCGGGGGTATTCGGTGCGCGGGCGGGAGGTGAGCGCATTCGGTGTGTCTTGGCTGGTGCGGGGCCGCCTGGAGATTGTCCAGCCTCTCCCAGACCTTCCGGTGGGTTCGTGTTTTCGGGAAAGCCGTGTCCCTCAGGCTGGTCGTCTGGGCGGGAGCTCGTCTCGCTGGGACGCTCGGGGCTGTTTTTGGGGACGTGACCTCGGCGTTCTTGGCGCGGGGGCAGGAGCCGCCGGCTCAGAGGGGCCAGAGGCTGGGAAGGCAGAGGGCCATTAGAGGGCTATTCCCTGGAGAAAAACCTCGGTTAAACGAATCCGCACGGTTGCTGATGGATCCTAAAAAAATCTGATACCTCGGCTTTCGGCGAAGATGCTTCAGCCAAGTGTAAAGGCTGTTTAATATAGAAATGGCTTAGATGCCCAGAGGTGTCTGCGCATGTGTGTGTCTGTTCATACACACGCACACATATGTGAGTGTATATTGCTTTTGTATGTACAAAATACGTATTGTATTTGTATATATGAGAATAACTGGACAGGGGAAATTCCGGCTTTATCCTAAATCCAAAATCTTGGTGTAATCTAGCTCCCCAAAGAACAGGATGAGTAGGAAAAAAATCTTATGGGTTTAAAAACTTGACAACTATAACCTGTCTTACTAGAGGGAAGGAGCAAAGTATGTGCTGAGCTTCAGAACTGGCACGTAAACAGAGTTTAATAATCTACGCCTGAATGTTGTTTGGAAATGCAAAACAGCTGCATCCGTCTTGTGGAGGTTCTGAGTTATTTAGGGCTGGATAAAGAGCAGGCTTGTGGCTGCTTGTGGATGGCTTCATTTTGAGAGTTTACAGTAAATTTTAGCAAGCTTGGTTAAGCACAACATCTGCCTCAGTGTGATGCAAAAAATACAAAGCTCTAAGCTGGTGGTAATTCCTAACTGGCAGTAATCATGATTCTTGGATAATTTTAGTATGTGTTGTATGGAATTGGTCTCGTCTGTGATTTCTGCTTGTTTGGTTGCTATTGAGGAATAGTATTCCACGTACTTTGTACCAATCTTTTTGTTACATTTCTGTAAATCAATGGAAAATGGTTGATAACTATTTGCAGAACAACTCTGGCAGAGGTTGCCTTGCAGAAGGGGTGATGGAGCTGCTCTGAGGGCATGGAGCTGATACTCAGATCAGGTTCCTTGGCGTTTTCCTCGATGGCAGGGGCCTGTCCTAGCTGCTGATGCTACATCCAGTCTCTTGCACCTGTTTGGCAACTCCTCCAGCTGTAGGTCACTTCCTCTCTTACATCCGAGACAAATTTGGCTGCTATGCACATCCCTTCTGGAATCTGCTGCTCAGGGACATGTGTCATGAAAAATCAGCTTGGAAAACAGATCTAGCTGTCATTTTATTCCGAAGGCTGGTGTCTGTGTGATGAAACAGAGCCCGGGTTTTGCCTGTCTCAGGATTGGCATAGAGGGAGAGCAGCTGTGTCACACCTTGACACTCCAGGAGGAGCCAGCAGCCCCGGAGAGGGGTCACTGACCTTTTTGAGAAGGATTAAAATGAAAACGTCCCAGTAATTCAATTTGCATCCTCTAAAGGCATGATAGCCTTTGTCTGCTGGCATAAAATGTCAACTGTGGCATTTTAATCCTTATTTTTGCTGCACCCTCTCCCATTGTCTTGTCGGGGGGGGGACGGGGGGCTGGAGCTCTCAAGTCTTTATTCCTGCCAGATTTGCTCCAGAACAGCTCTTGATGCAGAGCTTAGGAAGTCAATGGTTCTGTTCTGGGTCTTATAATGTGGTCATTACTGGATTTTATCAGATAATGTAATGAAAAATAGGCAAGCAATTGATCTTTTCAATAATCAAGATGTCATTTGAAAGTTATGGAAAACATGTAACAATGTTTGCAATTATTAATTCAGCTGGATTGGCAGGGTCCCATTAGGTAGATTTTCTGTCTCTTGATTATCTTAGCTCCCATTCCCTGTCCCTGGAATGCCCGGTAATCTTCTTATCAACTACAATCTGTTTTTCTTTCTGTCCTGCACAGAGCAAGGGGAGTGGCAGTTTATTTTTTTCTCTTAAATTGTTGTATCTGAACTCTTGACTAGGGCGTTCCCAGGGGTTGGTGCTGGTGGCAGTTGGTCTCCCTTTCAGATCACAGAGTGGAGATGGCTGATAACCTCTGACTGTCTCTCTTCCAAATGAATATGAATTGGAGAATTTAGATAAATTATGGATCCCAGCAATTAATGTCTTTCCATAGCAGTATGTGTCTGAATTTTGCTTGTTTTGCTTGTGAAGTCCCCAAGAACCTCAAACAGGACACGCATGCCAACTGGGAAAAGAAAATAAATCCATGCTAATTTGATTTGTATTCCAATGATAAACTACTTCTGCTGTGCCCTCAAGGTCTTTGAAGGTGCAAAGTTTTTTTTTTTTTTATTATTTGACCTTTTTGTGTAATCAAATCTAAGGCAATGCAGACTTGGTGCTGCTTTTTTTTAATAAGGTTTGGTATTTTTCCAAAGCTCTCTTGGATGCTTACATCTGTTACCTGCCTGCTTGAAATCACCAGGATTTGGGGGAGGGAAGAAAAAAAAAAAAGGCTGTGTTTTGGTGCAGAATTTTATGTTATTATTTTTGTCTTGTATTGCTTAAATTCTTCCCGACAAAAATATCAGCCTTGTGCCATTTCTGCAGACCTTGGGGACTTCTAATTGCCTGCTGCATCGAACAAAGAACTCCACCTAGGGAAATTTCCACTTCGGTGTTCGAGTCATGAGCAGAAACAGCTCAGGAAAATTCCAGTCTTGAGCCTGTGGCCTTGAGTTTGCTCTCAGTTCCTAAAACTTTGCTTCCCAGTGTTACGAAATACAGCTTCCTATGAAGGTGATTATATGCAGTGCCTCTTATAAGCTTCAATAAAAGCTTCTCTGAAGCAAAGATGGAAATAAAGCAAATCTGATACTGCAGAGAGGCTCTGGGTTTTCTGCTGCATTGTAGGCTGGCACATGAAGGAAAGCGCTCCTTTTTGGAGGATGCCTTCAGCTCTCCTTGTTTCACCTGCAAAATAATTATCATCTCTATTAAATGTTATTTAGGCTTTAATAGCTCTACTAGGGATTGAATGACTTTTTTGTTAATGTGGTTGTTGCATCACCTGCGATTTATTCAGAAGCTGTTCTGTAGGTGGCTTTAGCTGTATTATAATTACACACTGCTGCTCCTCCAGCACTTGGGAGTGCAGGGAAGGATTGGTGCAGTTCCCTGTGCTCTGCACCAGTTGTGCTTCTCTCTAGATGTGCCTTGTAAAACTTCTGCCGTTGCTTTTCCCTCTGCGTGTGTGTCTTTTGGAGGCGTATGGGCTCAATCTTGGAAGTGTAAGTCACTTTGTGAGCGTCTGCTTCTACACAACCAAAGCCTTGTTCCTCAGCTGAAAATAGAAGAGAAATACACCATTCCCAGCTATTTCTTGTTAGAAAGCAAAGCCTTTTCCTCTCTACACTTGGACATTTCACACTCTGCTCCTTAACTCCTTGGGCTTTCAAAATTGATGGAATCCCTCAGACTCTTGCTCTTGTGCTTCTGTGCAGTAAAACTTGCTGTCATTGTTTTTAAGTTCAGGCAGTCAGCACCTCTGAAACATGGTGTTAATTTAAGACCATGCTTGCTCTTGATTGGAAGGCTTTGAATACTCACAATGGCCTAGAAACTCTTCTGGTGAAGCTCCTAATTCAGAACTGTACTTGAACTTGCAAGATTGTCCCTTTCTTTTCCAAAATTGTTCCTGCACCTATTATGCACATGTTCTGCTTTCTCCACTTGTAGTGAGTTTGTCACAGTGAAATGGCATCTCTAACCACAGGTTTTACTTGCTGGGTAGCTTAAATGGAGTACCTAGGGCTCTGTGACTATGCATTAACTATATTAATTTTATAATTTGCTTTTGGATGCTTTCCTTTTCAGCTTTTTCCTATAGGTGCCAGTAAGTCTTATTGGGGAGAAATGCATTGACGAGATTGTGCAAACTTACGATTTTTCCATATGTAGATATGTGTGCTTACTAATGGGAGTTATAAAGCAGTAAGAAGGAAGATATGAGTAAATTGTCATGTTCTCTTTATTGTGAATTAATCAAAATTACTTTTTTTTTTCTGGTTTCGGAGGGCTAATGGCTCCTCCTCAGATACAATAGGATAAAAGTAACTTTAGCTGGTTAATACTGTTACTTATATAGGGTTAATGGTAATTCAGGGTTGGTGCTGTAGGAGCAGCACTCTCACTCCTGAGGGGCAGTGCGCAGGGAAAAGTGCATTTTGGGAGACATAATTTGGTTGGGGTTTTCTTTGAGAGTAATTTCTTAACATTAGATTTGACCGCTTCTAATTTATGAATTCCTGCAACTGTAAGCAGGGAGATATATGTACCTGCACACACACACACACATTTAACATGGAGATCTAGCTTGTGGATGACACTTTTTTTTTTTTTTTAAACTCGTTCAGCACTAGATTTACTACTTTCACGTCCATCTGCCTTCTCAGTTGGAGTTAATATATATTTGTGATTGAGTGTTCTCTAAGCTATACTACCCTTATGTGAGAACATGGAAAACTCGCATACCAAAGAACACAAAAGTGAAATCCACCTTTTAGCTTGGCTTTTAGATGTCTGTAAGTTCTAATGTTTGCTCTGAAGGATTGATGTTTAAAATGCAAAATTTTACGTTTATGTACAATTATAGAAGTTCCAATCTGAGATGAATGATCAAAACACCAATGTTCTGCAAATGATGCTAAACTAATCTCTCTAGTACCCAAACCCAGCCTGCTTGGCTTTATGTAATCAGGTGTCCACCTGATCAAGAGCACATGTGGCTAAGCTGCTTACCAGCTCTTCATTTGGAGGTATTACAGGGATGTTTTGTATGCAGCCATTGGGGAAAAGGATGTACTCCTTATTCTCGAAGGATCAACCTGTAGATGTTCTAAATTGAGTTCTAACTCCTGGTTGTCGTGTTTGCCTGCTGTGATAATGCTCTTGTACAAATGAATGTATTTCAGACCTTCATTTTGCTTTATATCTTCAGTAGCCTCCTAGTCACTCTTAACTAGTGTGTACAGTCAAATGCTGCTGCTGTCTGTGGCATTTGGTGATTTATTTCAGTTTCCATGTTAGCTGGTGACAATGGGAAGTAAAATCACATGGTGGCATTCTGTTACCTGGGGGAGACTCACTGCTGGGTGAGGCATGGTCCAGAAAGCCTTTTGTTCTCTACTACAGGCAGATCTGGTTCATGTACATACTTATGTATTCATCTGACGTAGAAATCTCTCGTGGCAAGGCTGGCCCAGTAGTTTGTGAGGACTGGTGCAGCTGGGCTATCCTGATGTTGGTGTGTTTACTGCAAGGATAGTGGCTTCACCTGAGCTGATTTTTTCCTGAGATATGTTTCTCACAATGACTGTGTTGGGCTGTGCAATAATGTCTGTTAGCAGTGGTTTGAGGGAATTTTTAGTTCTCAACCTGCAGATCAGTGGCTGCATACAGAGTTTAGTATAATCTTCTTTGCCAGTGCTTTCTTGGAGGATTCTTCCTCTGGACCTTTAAAAGTCTCACCAGTTATTTCTAATGCCAGGATTTCCTGCACAGGTGAGCTGTGGGGTAAAATGCTGTGACTAGACAAGGCCTTTGGTTGATAAAGCAGGGTGGGAAGTTGTTATTCCATGCAGTGTGTGAGCTTCAGAAAAGCTTATGAAGGAGACAAGTCAATAATGTTTTGGCTTGGATGGCTTCAGTGTGCTTTGAGACTAACAGAAAATCATTATCAAATGATGACTTTGAGCTCAAGTTTTTCAAGCTACCAAGTATGAAGGGCATTAAAATTGCCAGCATAACTTAGGTGCAGCCTGAAAACACCCAGCAAAACCCACAGAAGGTGGGAGCTGTGCCTTGGTTCCCAGTTGTGCTGGAGAAGCTTCAGTGTGAGGCACTGAGTCATTGGTGTGTTCAGCTGTTGGCAGTGTCACCGACCTGTGGTATCGTGCCAAGGTGCGGCAGATGATAAACATGCCTCAGCACACAGATCCCAGGCTCTGGCTCTGTGACAGGGATGCATTTAGGTAATTTCATACAGTAAGCTTCTCTCTAACAAAATTACAGCAGTGCAAAGTGTATTTTGATCCAGGTCAAGGACAGGGACAGGCAGACACAAACACACCGAGCTGCCTGGGGCTGTGCTTCACTTGACTCTTAACAGCAGGTTGATACTCTATGAGGTTTCCACTTAAGAGTAGCTAATCATCATCTCCTTTTGGATGACTTCATGTTTAAATAAAAGCAGTGTTTAACCTTGAAACTTCATGTTCTCATTTAGGTCTCTTTTCCTGCAATAAACGTTTTTTGGTTATGTTATATTTTCAGGTGTCTGAAATGTTCTGAGGTGTGGGTCAGGGGGTTGGTTTCTTTCAATTCCTGTGTTAGTGAGAATTTGATTATTTCATTAACGCTCTACTATAGCAGGGCTTGTATTTTCTCATGAAGATGTTGTGCTTGGGTTCTTTAACCCATCACCACAAACCTCTAAATGGAGCCAGTGAGATGAACTCAAAAATCTTCATCTGGTGTTGATGTTGCAGAGATGAAACAGAGGTTTAGCAAACTACTTGGTATTTTCCAGGAGTCGCCTTATGCTAATTTCAGTACTGAGATGCTTAAATCAAAAGCCAAACATTTGCATTTTTAATCTTTGGGCTTTTCTTTAAAGGCTCTTATGTTATTTTTAGCTCCAGTTCCCTGCCAAAAGCTTCATTCCTTTTCTTTTGGATTTTGTGTTGATGAATCTCTCTAGTTATGATGTCATTGTATAGTGTGAAATGACAGCAACAAAAAGAAAAATCTTACCCATACCATCTGTTACAATCAATATTATGTAGTCCTGTTAGATTCCAAGCAGATTTGGATTGCATATTCACAACAGAAACTGGTCTCTGCTTAGATGTATGGTACCCTCTAGCATAAAGCTTTTAATCACCAAATTCTTTATATGATTTTGGTTTTGACATGGCACATTGCCAGGTCTGAGTTTAGTTGGGTTTTTTTAATCAGTGTTTAATCTTCAGTCATTCATATCAGGCCTAGTAACTTGAAAAATGATCCTAGAGAAATCAGCGTGAATTAGGAGAATTCACTAATACCAAGCATTGGTTGACTTCTTACACTGGTCGTCTAACAGTAATTGTGACCTGAAATAGAGACGGGCAGATTTGTTTTAATCTCATAAGTATTCTTCTCAAAAGATTACATGCAAAATGTTGTTTCAAACCTGTGGTTGGTGTTCCCAGAGGATGTATTGGCATTTGAATGCAAGTCTTTCCCTGCATAATTTATCAAAGCCCTCACTAAAGAAACCGAATTTGATGGGAGTTTTGTTTTACGCTGCAAGATCACAAATACATTTAGAAACCCTAAAGGAGGATTAAACAGTGTCAGGATCCCAGCAGAGCATGGAGCCTGCCTTAGCAGCCTCGGTCAAAGATGAATTCTGAAATGCAGGGTACAGTAGTTTCTTGTGCATGGACTAAAATGTGCTGCCTGCCAGGAAAAAGAGACTGAGAAATTGTTCAGGGTACGTGTTATTGTGGAAACCGGTTATTACTCTTGAATGGAGCAGGATGTTCGCAGCTCCCATTTGGACTTTGGATAAGATTTAAGTGCCTCTAAGTAGTTTGAGTTGCAGGGTTTCAATAACCACTTCATTTCCAGAGGCTCTAAGTAGAACCTCAGAGCTGGAAATGTCAGGCCGTGGAGGAGGTTTTCCTTTGGTAATCAGCCAAAAACCTGAGATTTTGCATTTGCAGGGTATTGATGTATTAGAGCTCACCCTTTGGGTATGGATGGACATCATGCTGTGCCTTACCTGGGCAAGAGCCAGATCCCAGATGAGGCTGAGGGAATTCTTGAGGGGGTCACAGAAGGAAATTGTGGTGCTCCTGTAGGCGTGTGAAGTTTGGGCGTGAGACAGAGCATTGTGTCACTGCAAGTGACACTCACGGGGCAAACGAGGGGGGAAAAAAAGCATGTTCCTGCCTCTGTCACTCCTGATAAATGCTATCTTGTTCAAATTGCATCAGTATTTGCCCTGCAACAAAGCCAGTCACTGTGTGGATGTCCTGTTTATGGCACAGCCGCTTTCTCGGAAGCAATTTCCCAATAGCTGGGGCAGCGATGAAAGACCTGCCAGAGCAAAGGCTGGTGGTGGAAGGGTTTGCACTGCTGTGTCCCTGCCTTGTCCACAGCTGGTTTTGTGGGCTGGATCATAGTTTGTCACGTGTTCCGTTCCACTCCTTCTGCCTATGTGCTTTTATGCACTTTTTGTCTTTTTTTCATGGTATGCACATTTGAATTTGTGAATAAGAACTTGCACTAATCACAGGGGCTGAAATCTATTACCTGTGTTTGAATTATTGTGCTGTGTTTCATGCATAGTGTTTTTAATTAATCCTTAATTTTAAATCCTTGTATCGTGCTGCAGAGTATATCTTTGTTTCTCAGGTTAAGAGACAAAGAAATAAACATGAACCAGCTGATCTCTCCCTGCACAACAGGTCCTTCCCTTTGCATCCTGGCTGCCAGGAAGAGGAACTAGAAGAGCTGGATTCCTCACATAGTAGGGCTTTTAAATGGCAGAAAATCTTCTTTCAAATTTGCTTAAATGTAAAATCCACAGTACAGACAAAAGGCATTTTGAAGTTGAGGCTGAAATTCCTGGGTTTGGATGGATTTGCAGTTTGCTTCACATGGGAATTAGCATGATGAGGAGAATACTTTTCAAAGTATAGCTATATGAGAGGCTTTCCACAGAACATCTACAGAATGTTAATTCCCTCTTTCACTGCAGGGCTCTGAGTAGAATGCAGCATTGTAGTCCTCTTGTAATAGATGCTGATGGTTTTCAGGGGTGGTGCTTTTCTGAAATGGCCACTGTCATACTTCTGGTGTGTGTACAAACTGCTAAACTGGGTGCTTCAAGGAATAATATTATGGAGACCCCCAAGAAAATTTTGAGCTGCAAGCTTCATGTGTGCTGTAGCAGAGACATAAGGAGCACTGCTTTCCAAGACCCTAAATGGCCTTTTGCTCCAGGCAAAAGCAAAGATGACTTATCTTCATTTGCTTTGCTGTCCTTGGTTTCAATTCGACTTTTTGAGCTATATGGTGCTGTTTTGAAAGATTTTTGCAAAAATTTGAGTCATTATTCCTTATTATCTAAGTGGCTGATAGCTTTACTCATAATTTTGTGTTATTTTATTTATTAGGCTGTGATTCTTACATTTCTTTGGATCTTACAACTGGCGGCATAACAAATATTTAGCCACAGCTGGCAGCAGTATTAGCTGAGATGGGTTTAATGTGCTAAACTTTCAGCAGCTCTTCGCCTCGTGTTGACTTGGAGATGCATTGCCACTAAGAGTCCTTTGTCTTTTTCTTAAGAGGATGCTGCTGACCTGCTCTAAGCTCAGGCCATAAAAGAGGGCTGATTTTTACTGTTTATAAGAGCAAGCTTTAGATACACCAGATCAAGCAAAGCAAAGATTTGTTTTGTGGTATTTTCCCTGGAATGACTGCTGTGCTTTGGAGTGGCTCTTCAGACAGATCTCTGAGCAGCATCCATCTCAGTCTCTATCTACAGCATGTCCAGAATGATGCTCTTCACTGATGAAGAGGATTAAAATAGTCATTAAGCTGCCGAATACACAATGTGTCCTGTAAAGTACAAAATAAAGATAGAGACACACTGAACATGCTGGAGTGATACAATCTGCTGGAATGGATGGTACATCAGGTACCTCAGGATGGTACCGTCCTTAACTTGAGCCACATTTGAAATGCTCAGTATCACAGAAAGATGAAACCAGGGCTTAGTTTGCATATGGAAACGCTTGGCCTAGTGCTCTCTGCAGACACACTTTCTTGCTTTCATTTTTCTTTGCTGTGTTTGGGTGGACATTTGGTCCCATCTGTCCCACCTTGACTCCTGCGTACCACTTAAAATGGTGTGCTTGGCACTATTTGTTAAAATGCTTCCTGCAGTGAATTAACTTTGGGAACATCCCAAAGCAGAGGACTGTTCTTATTTATTCCCACCTCTCTGGGTTAACGTGCACCTCCCTTTAATTGACAGGTGTAAGTATGAAAATACGGACAGCCTCCAGTGCAGTGGTGTGACTGACTGAATAGTTGCTCCGTTTGCCTTTGTCATCCAGGCTGTGGAATTGCCACACAGCTTTGACACCCACAAATCCATTTTGTGTTGGTTACCAAACCAGTGGAGGATGAGATACAATGAGATACGAAAGTTCTCAGTGTAGTATTCTCAGGATGTTCCCAGCCTTATGACACGAATCCATGCAGTACTGGTCCCACTGCTGTCGAGGCTGGCTGGGAGTTGTGCAGGGAGAGGCAGCCTTCAAGACAATTAAAGCATAGTCTGGTGAGGAACTCGTTTGGGTTCTCAATGTTTTTTTTGGTAAGATGTCCAAAGTAAGAATGTTAGAATGAGGTATACTTCTGGCTGTCTCATGCTGTTGCATCATCAGGCTGTAATTTTAGCATAGCTTTCTGGTGTGCTGCTCTCTTAAGATTTCAGACATCTGAATAGATTCTGTGGGGGCTGATCTACATCAGATTCTGGCAGAGTTAATATTTGCAGCTGAGATGTGTGCATAGCTGGGTTTCTGAATTAAAAAAACACCTTAGTGGGCCATGTCTGAAGTCAACCAGTGAAACAAAAAACCACTACTCCCTAGGGTTAGAACTTTATGCAACATTTTTGTCCTTTGACTTTGAGAAAGCAGTATTGAAATGACTCAGCCCATGGCTAGGAAAATGGTGAGTGGCCAATTGCATCAATGGGCAGATCAATCTACCCTCCAACCACTGTCCCAGTGATTGGATTTGCATGTTAAGTCAGCATTTCCGTGCTGTCCTTGTCTGCCTGTGGGGTCAAGGAAAGCAAAACTTGTTTGGATGGCTGACCATTTATTTCTTTTTCATTCAAGCGTGTCTCCCAAGAGCATCTGAGCAGGTGAAAGAAAAGCATCTCTAAGTAAGAGTCAATAGTCACTACTTTCCCTGCCTGATAGCGTTTTCTAAGCAGGAAAACAAAGAATTGTTTGGAATGCTTGTGTTCAAAATCACTTATCTTGACAGCTTTCTTTACAGTTCTTCCAGCTGGTCTTTATACAAAAAAAAAAAACCTAATCAAAAAAAAACCCCACAAGCTGCTATGATGGACAGCCCCAGCAAAGGGTTTAAAAAATAGATTAAAAAACACTAGTACATTCAGAGACCTTTAAGAGGAATATCAGTTGAAGTGATGGAAGTTCTCGGTGGATAGTGCCTCCTTAAGGGGTAACAAGATTGTCTAAAACTGTTCCACCTGCTCTTTTTTTGGAGAGCCATTTCCCTTGCCGTTGCAGAACAGGCAATTTTTGCTTCTACCTTTGGAATGAAGCTTTCAGCACCTGACGGCTTTGTGCTTCCAAGCCCTTAGTGAAGTATCAAATTACTCAAAACTCATCAAGGACCTGACCATCAGGTGGGTGCAGCTGCAGCATGTAATTTCTTCCACTAATCTTATGGTCAGTTGTATTTCAGCTAAGAAGACAGAAAAGAACTGTGTTCTCTCCCCGACCTTGAAATTTTTTAGAAAGTGCATAAAGAAACATCAAGGCTATAATTATCAATGTACACAGGGTTCATTCTTCCCACTGAAACCTGGGAGAGACTTTTACCAGGTTAAAATTTCATTATATCAAACATAAAAATCACCTCTCCCATTTTGTTTTATTTCCGTGCACTGCTACACAATCTGATACAGCTCAATAGAGTGAAGAGGAGCTATAAAATTCAGCACAAGCTGGAAATATTCTGCTGTGGTAGCCCTGAAATATTGGAGGTTCTAGGCTTTCTTCTGTGGAGCTAGTTTTACTTTCTGGATCAGCAAAACCAGTAATGGGCATCTGAGCCCAGCCAGCTTGAATCTGTTCTATAAATTACCACTTAATTTTCTAATAGCATTAGGCAACTGTTCTAAGTAGACATCTGCTGCTTCCTGTGAAGGAACTGGTTAATACGTCCATAAGAGATTGTGTGCAAACCTTGCTGCAGAGTGGTGCTGTGACTGTTAAACCCCAGCTGATGAATTAATGCTTCAGAAATTAAATGTTGCTAAATTACTAAGGATTGCTTTTAAAGAGTAGAAAAAAAATGGAAGTACATTAAGCCATTGCTGAGGTCCTTTTACTTTCTGTGACCCTGCTGCTGACAAATTTTGGGGATACTTCAAAAGGTTTTTGTCATTTGACTTCTCATGTGTCAGACTGCTCAGTCCAGGTGTCGCTCTGGGCCTTTTCCTGCACTCCATCCTCTTCCACACTTAACCAGGGCAGTGCTTGGCATTCTTCATCCTGCCCTTGCTTGGGGGCTTGCTCCTTCACCTTCAGTTTGCTGGCAGTGATGGAAGGCAGCTGGCAGCCTTTCACCACTTTTATTGCTAGGATCAGAAATAGCTGCAATTAGGAAAATGGAAGAGTGTTTTGGTGACAATTTGAGATGGTTATGCTAAGTTAATTCTCTCACCCTTTTTATTTTTGTTGTTAGTAGTAGGAACTTACCCTAATGAGCAGCTAACTGTAAACTAATCTTTCTTGGCACAGTGTTCACATTGAAGTTTTCTTTAAGGAAAAAATGTTGTCGGAGTTGAAAAAACTCAGTGAATCTCTTTAAAGCACTGATTTCTGCTCACCTAGACATTAAAGGTTCTTAGAAGATTTTGTTTTTTATATGAGCAGTCATGTGAGCTGCTGCCTGAAAGATGCTCTATAGCAACTCTGAATAAATAACACAAGGAGGGATATGGGAAGATGGTTTTGGTTTAAAATCCCAATTTCCATTATTTTTAGATAGATGTACTAAGAGCCAGATGTGCTACATGTTCTCAGTAACAGGTGGTTTCCAGTCTTCAAAAGGTGGTCGTTAGCATGTTTTGGAAAGCCAAGATTTAAAAAACCTCATGGTTTCTTCTGCAGACTTGAAGCTTCATCTGAATTGTTTGGAGGACAGAATTACCGATTAATTTGGTTTAGTTTTGGCGTTTTTTTAATAGAAGATTGTGAATTTAGAGGTGGAAAGCAATAGGCATGACCCGCAGAGCTCCAGGGTGTCCAGAGCAGGACTGTTGAATCATTTCTGTGTGCTGTTGAGAAGTTGCTGTGCAGCCTAATTGCAGGACTTGAAAGTCCCCAGTAAGTATTTTATCATGTTTGAGAACACGTGCAGTCTGTGCACATAAATAATCAATCCGTGATGCTGAAAAACATCTTTAAGTGATGGATACTTGACCAAACTCTGCATCGCAACCCACATTCCTGCTTGTTATCCTTCTTTTATCTTGCCTTTTTTCCCCCCAAGAATTTTTCCTTGCCACTTCAAATTCTCTGTTAAAATATGCCCTTCAGTTTCCTGCTTGCTTTTTGGATCACTGTGTTTTAGATAAAAACACAATCTGTGCAGCCCTTTTATTTGGAGTCAGTGATCAGTGAATGGAGTGAGGAACCACAGGTTCCTGCAGTGGCTCTTCTGTGCAGTTCCCCGAGAGCTTCACAGGATCTGTAAATCAAATGTTCGTGCTGTTTTGAGGAAGGAATTTTGGCTTGTTCCCTCCTGGAATGCTAAATCACTTTGAATCAGTAGTGAGGGGTTTATTTTTCTGTCTGCCTGATGTTAACAAATTATTCTGTCCCCTTTCTGCCAGTTTTGGCCACTAGGGAGGTTAGTGTTGAACTCGTCTGGGTGTGTGACTTCTGGTAAGTTTTAGTCTGGGAGTTACTTTTGCCTTGAATAAATTGTTTTGAAGTAATGAAAGATTTTCTGAATATACTTTCCTGTGTATTATGGAATCTGTATCCTGGTAACTACTGTGATTATATTCCCTAACTCTTGTGTAGCTAAAGTGCCTCAAAGATGGCATGAACTCTCCTGTCAAACCACTGAGAAGTTACTTACAAAGTAGCGTCTTTCAGTGCTCAGCCACATGTGCTGCTCTCAGTGATGCCTTCGTGGTATCAGCAGTGATGGTTCATGTTAACAATCAGCTCAGAAATGAAAGACCTGAAAGTTAAACTTTTCAAACACTATTAAGCAATAACTGCTGTCTTTAGGCTTTGGTTTCAATCTCCCTTCTGGTAGTCCAGGAAGGCAAAATTGCCCTATGGCCATGTTTTTTTGTACAATATTAGTGAATGTGAAAACCTTAACTCAAGTTTTCACTTGCTGACTGGCTAACAGGACATCTTGGGTCTCTGTGCCTCAGATGCCCAAATAATTAATTTGGGAAAGCGCTAATTAGTTGGGCCATGCAAGACAGAGTGATGACACAGATTGGAGCGAGGAGATGAGCATTAAACCGAGCTGAGCCTGCTGCTGGGTGACCTTAGGCAAGTCACTTGACTTTGTGCCTCAGTTTAGCCCAGTGATAAATAGGCCTGGCTCCCTTGTGCTGGGATAGGACTTACTGTGGTGCCATAAAAAGGGAACTCAAAATAGTGCCATGGCAGTGTTCTGCTGCAAGGGGAAGGAAGTGGCCATGAGCAGGTCTGTCTGACACAGCTTAGAAATTGTCCCTGACATCCTTGTGATATGTGGAATGCAACCTGATTAAACCTATTTGGACCTACCTGTGTGCTGTGTGAGGATTATCAGTGTTTGTGCTTTCCTCTTCTCTTGCCTTTATTTTTAAGGTGGCTTTGTGATAAACTGTTCCAGTCCCAGCCGTTACACCCAAGCTGTACTTTTGAAAGCTTGAGGCCCTGAAATTAATCTTTTTCAAAGGACACAGTTCAAAGGTACAGTAACATTTGTTCAGGGAATGTTCCAGTGGAGTTGTTACAAACTTTGTCTCTCCAGGGATAGAAAAGAGGATGCCAAAGGCAACCATATTACACAAGCAACTTCAGGAAGCTGAGGCAGCGCTGAGTCGTGGCTTTCCTGGATTTGATCACCTCTCCCCCAGCCTAGCTGAGCACCAGCACTGCCTGCAGTGTGGCACTCCCTGTTGAAATGAGCAGTTCCTGGTGCAAATGTCTCACATGCAGATTACGTGCCCGTTGACACTTGTACAGCCTTATGGAGCATGATAAACTAGAGGGGGAGGGGGAAATAATCTGATAGTCCTAAATAAAAATTTCAAGGGCAGAAGGGCTGCCCATGAGTAACAGTTACTTGGAAATCTCCCCTTTTCTTTGTAGAAAGGCAGTGGAATGTGCAAAGCAGTAAAGAATGCTTCAGGCTGCAGCAGGTCTTTGTAATTCTACAGTTGCTGTTGGCTGTATGGAAGTACGTGGAGTATTGTCACAACTTCCGAGTGTTGGAGGTTTCATGTCGGCCATAAACACAGACATCTAAATATAAACTGCTCGCCAGATACCACTGCAGCTCCTGCCTTGGCTCCCAGTTCTCTGCTGGTGCAGACTTCTCCACCACAAAAGTCAATAAAGGACAAGCTGATGAGAACTCCACCCATTCCAGCAAGTTAAAGCAAGCCAAAGACTACTTTAGTGAGATTTCTGCTATTTAAATTCAAAAGCAAATACAGGCTGGTATTATCAGCTCACACCAGATCTGCCTGCAGACAGTAATTCTTCCTGTCTTGGACCCCTGCCCATGTGCATTATTGTAATTATCAGCAATTTAAAAAAAAATAAAGCAATAAAGCTAGGATGAGCTGCTGGTCTGTAGATTTACTGCCTGCTGTGTCAGGCATTCATTAGCCTTCCTGGGTTCAAGCCACCTATCTGCTGAATAAAAGCAGGAAGAGGAGCTAAGGAAAACAAAGCATGAAACACCATTGAAGCATGAATTGAGAGCTCTGCTTGCGTTTACAAGTTATAAATCCAAAACCAGGGGAATTTGAAGTATTCTGTCCAGTGTGTAAAGTCCTTCTGACGACTTCCCTTACTTTTTAGTTGAAGTGTTGGTTTCCTGAATACAGACTTGCCATTAATTCCCAGGTGAGATTCATAGCAATGAGTGTTGGATTTAGGGCCTTGTGACATGTGATCCAGGAGGGCGGAGCTTTACCAGCCCCGTTGTTTTCCTTCCAATAGCTTCAGTTTGTGACTGCAGCTCTTCTTAATTTTCATTTTGCCAAGGGCTGTCCTCTTCTTGCGGAAGGAAAAAGGCCCATGGACATCAGCTGGAGGCAACGGTAATATGGGGTATGCAGTTGAGGTGGTTTGCTCCCTGCACAAACATTCACACCAAATTTTCAGCCCAGAAAGGGCAAAACATTCGAATCCTCACACATCAAAAGCAGCAGCCATGGAGGGTTGTGTTCACAGGAAGGCTGGTAAGGTAACAGGGCTCATTTTTTTGTCAAAGGAACTGTTAGAATTCCTCAGTGGTCTTCAAAGCGTTCAGTTTATATCCTCCTTATGAGTGGGTATTGCACTGACATAGGGAGATGTGCAGAGTTGCTCGGATAGAGTAGGAAATGCAATTTTTAAAAAAGGTCCAGAAAAAGTTCTTCTTTTCCTTTAGTTTAAGGTGGGCAGTGTGATTTATCTGAATAAGGACATTGTTGAACAGCCTGTTCTGAAGTCCCTCAGGTTGTGGTTCACATGGACCCTGATTTAATAACCAATATTGCTTTTGAGGGCCTTTGCTTAATTAAAAACAAACAGCACAAGTAATGTTCCCAAGTGGTGCCCAACTTTTTTTTGTCTGTGTAGCAGCAGTTGGTTGTGGAATACATGTAACTTCCAGGAGCAGGAAATCTGTCTGACCTGCAGAGAATCCTACAAAGGGCCCTGCCTTGACACTTAGGGCAAGTTATGCCCACAGCAGCCACTAATCTGTTCTCTGGCCACCAAGTCAATCCAAGTCTCCATTGGAGCTTTTTTCAGCAGCTTATAAATTCTATAGGCTGGAGTTTCAGTCTTAAAACAGCGTAATCATCCACGGTTTTATGCAGAGAGCTACTCGTGTTGCTGCAGAGGAAGTCTGATGGAAAGCATGGGCGGTGTGGATTCTCCTCACAGGTGAGAGCCATGCTTCTCAAGCTCCCATCCACTCTGGTCTTGCTGGAATAAAGGCTCATTCTGGCTAATCTGATCAGATGGATGAGGCTACGGTCGTGTTTGACCCCTCTGAAAATGCAGAATTTAGTTAAATATGATATTTTGTAGATACTTACGTGCTATTAAGGAAAGCTCTCAGGAATTAATTTCTATGAATTATAATTACCAGTTTCTCTTCACAAGAGAAAAGCTCCAATCACCCTTCAATCCTGAAGACCCCAGCAGGATGCCAGGAGGTTTTCCAGAATAGCATTCCATAGGGAGCTGTACGGACAGCATGTGAAATAAGTTACGTTGTTATGAGGTTTAACAGATCCTGGAAAAGGACAGGGATGTGGTTTTCATGTTTTGGTCTTTATAAACCAGAACTGCAATGTACTGCTTGTGTTTCAGGGGTAGATGTAAAATATTCTTTATTTTACTAAAGTCTCTAACCTTGTGTCCCTCCTTTGGGATGAGGTATACTTGCAGGAAGAACAAATATGACCCTTTTTTAGCACCTGGGGCCCTGAACTCTAGGTGGGTAATGCTCACACATCAAACCCTGTGTCACAAGCTGATGAGGCCAGTAGTAAATAAAAGCCAGGGTACTTGGGCAGACACTTCCATCGGAGAAAAGGAGGATTTAGAGGCTTCAATTCCAGTGTTTCAGGACCATAAATCAGGCACAGGATGGCAGGGTGAGGAATTTAACTGACATTAACTGGCCAGAGATTTATGTGTTTATGGAGTCAAAAACTTCTTTGGTCTTGGAAAGCAAACTGGATTACAGAATTACACCAAAAGGCAGAGCCCAGTTTCACCTGAAACATCTTGTAAATGCGAGTTCTAGTGGGGAATGGTTTATGGAACAGTTTTTTCCCAAACAACATTTGTCTTGCTGTCATGTTATGGGTATATATTAATAGAATAATAGCTAAATACTAATGCTAAAATACTAATATTAAAATAATGTTCAACAAGGACGTGCACAACTGGATGAACTCACACATGATGGAATAGTGTTGCCCCTC
Source organism: Sterrhoptilus dennistouni (assembly GCA_013397095.1). NCBI lineage: Eukaryota > Metazoa > Chordata > Aves > Passeriformes > Zosteropidae > Sterrhoptilus > Sterrhoptilus dennistouni. The sequence goes on from VWZU01019080.1 coordinate 123,286, forward strand.
CCGATCTGTCAGGCTGCTTATTTAAGGGATTGAAGAGTTTCTCCCCAGCACTAAGAGAAGCAGCTGCTTCCAGTTATGGCTGGGAAATTCCCAGAGAAAAATGTGCTGTTGGTTTGTTCATCCCTTTGCAATGTGGAATGGGTGAGTTCTCTGAAGTACTAAAGAGCTTAGCTAAGGACATTGCTTTATCCCAAGCTTTATGCTGGTTTGCATGTTCTGCAGCCTTCCTTTTGCAGAGTGATGCTCGAGTGTAGCCTGGGGGGTCCGCTTCCAGTTTTCCTATGCTGAAGGCAATTGTGGGAAACATCAGAAAGTTACTTGGTCCCAAAAGGCTCTTGTAGCTGATCTTTTTCCGTGTGTGTCAGTGTTAAAGGTGTGCTCTCCATGAAGTTTGGAGGTGCTGTATTCTTTCATTACAGCTAAAATGAGATTAAAGTACTAAATTAAATAACTGACGTGATTGAGGACTGGAGTGGACTGCCAGTGGAGGAAAAATTGAAGCTCATTGCTCAAGAATCTTGCCTTTCAGGTCCTGGGGTTAAAGAATCAACTGTGTATCTCAAAGTTCATTAACTCACCCAACAGCACAATTCAAGAGAAGATGTCTGCCGGTTGATTAAAAGTGATGAAATCAAGCAAGTAATTAGTCTCGTTTGTTCAGCTGTGAATTGGGGCTTAGCATGTTCTGGTAGCTGCGGCAACAGCACTCAACTGATATGCAAACTATGTGAGCAATCCAAGAAGGAGGAATGATACCTTTGCAAGGAGCAAGCTGGAGAGGCAGCAAAAACAAACACTGGCTCACATCAGTATGTGGATAGGGGGAGGTCATGATTTCAGGAGGTTGGTATGTGTTTGAACAGGAGTTTTGCTCATACAAGGGGTGTGATGAATGGATTACTTATGGATGTTTCTGCCTCTTGATGGAGCCTGCACCTCCCTGCTCACAAGTTCCTTTATTGTGCTGCAGACTTGTTAAGGTTGCTTTGGAGGAGCCAGATTTCAGGAATCGGCAATGCCATCACAGCACATACATTTATTCTCTTTTGATGCCCTGTATTCTTACAAGGGTTAATGCTTCCTGGGTTCTTGATCTTGCATTTCTTTTCATTTTTTTCCAGGGGTGGAACTTGAATGTAGTTGCAGTGTTGTCATCAAACAAAGCTTTTTCGAGGATTGTTTCCTTTAGCATGTCAGGTCCTGTGCTCTCTGGAAAATGGTTGTTGGTGCTAAAGTGGTGTTTGGAGAGAGATAAAAAGGGCCTCTTAAAATGTTTGTGTGTGTTTAGGGAGTTCTGAAGGATCATTCTACATTTGCTTCTTTCTTCTAAAAAGACACAGCTGGGAGGAGGGTGGTGCAAGACCTGTCACAGGTGCACTGTGTGCACTTGTAAGATATTTATTAAATACTTGATTTCTGAAAGAACCAGGTTAGTGCACCATATTCCCAGCCTCAGTCTATTCCTTGGAGTTCTTCCTACACCTGAACTACGTGACTCTTTTTTTCCTTAAAACAGAGACTACAACAAACATACCAACAGTAAACTTGAAAATATATGTGAACTTGGCAGCATTTTGATACTGGGACATCAATGCTGCTATCTCTTACATGTAGTTCAGTATTTCATTACTTTGTGGTCTGTGCTAAAACATGCTGTCATGAACATCTGTTGGTTGTAAGGGTCAGAGTAAGTAGAAACCAGTTGTATAAGACTGCTTCCCTTAAGTGATGCATGGATGAATAGTACTTAAAACTCATGGGGTCATTTTTCTGCAGTTAATACTTGAATTTATGCTTTTGTGCTTCAGGTTGGTTTTCTCCCCCAAGCACTAATCTTGTGTTCAGTACTAAACAATCCTTGACTTTCTGCGTGTTGAAATGTCTTATCTCCAGGCAGAGAGATAAGAGGAAGGGGAGAAGTGAGCTAATTGTAATGGAGTTATTCTTTTTCCTGATATCCAGTAACTAAGAGCTGCACAAGGTTGTCCAGTTGAATTCTACTCTTTACTCCTTTATTTTCTTTAAGAGTACAAATATTGATATGAGTTGATGGGAGTCTGCAGTCAGTAGGGAATGGACAGTGCTCACAGTAATTTATGCATTTTTCAGTGCACAAAAAGTTAAATATGAAGGCAGGACTAGTAGCCTCAGGTTGCATTGCCTGCCAGTGGAAAAGCAGCTTAGGGCCAGCAGACTCTGCATTGCTGTTTCTATCTGGAGTACTTGAAATGGATTCCATTCCCCTAAACACCTTACAGAGCTTTTGGAGTTCATCTGGGTTTTTTTGCCTTATGCCTTTTTCTCTTTTACAGTAGCTAGTAGTTATTTAAGGAGAGCATATTCACCTCCCAGCATCCACTTGGTCTTCTCAGAAAAAAAAAAAAGTCTGCAATTTAATTTACTCCTTTTGTCCTCTTTTGGTCAGCCAGCAAGATTTCAGAAAGGGGCCCTGATCTTGTTTTCATTGATCAGTCTGCAGTTTGACCCAAATGTGGGCCTGGGCTGCCAGGTTCACGTCTGCTGGTGCAGTCTGGGAAGAGAACAGGATTCACATCTGAAACAGCTCCCTGTAAGATTGCACTGAATGGGACACAAAAGACTTTGAGAAGCTGGCTGTCACATCTGTTTTTTTCTGATTGGGCAGAAATTATCTTTATTTGTATGTTTGAGCAAAAATCTTAGGTATTTCCATCCCAAATATTCAATGATATTAGGATAAACACAGAGCTTTTAACTCTGAGCAGGATTCTTGCAGTGGGAGGCAATTATTTTAGTAGTAGTAGTAGTAATACTTGTTTGTGTGTAACCTCACAGAGGTCCTTCTGCCAAAAGTTATTGGTATTAGTTATTTAGGAAGCTTTTCAGACATCTGTTTTAGCTCACGTAGGTGTTGCCTTTTAGTGGGAATTATTCTTGGTTTTGGTAAGCTGTTGTTTCAATTATAAAAACAGGGTTGGGGAAAAAAAAAGCCTTGCTGGTGAAAACTTAGGGTGGGCTCAGCATCTCAAGGAATGTTGTTAAAAAATTGTTTCCAAGACTCCACTGATATTCTGGATGAAGCAGGAGCTGTCTGAGAAGATGCCAGAGGGTTTCCGGTTCTTTGAGTTGTTGAACCTTTGATCAGGTAATGCAATCAAGGTGTTTTATTTTGGTTTGTTTTCACAGGCCCTTGCAGCCAATGCCGGGACAGGGTTTGCAGTTGCAGAACCTCAAATTGCCATGTTCTGTGGGAAGCTGAATATGCATGTGAATATTCAGACTGGGAAATGGGAACCTGACACTTCTGGGACCAAGAGCTGCTTTGGAAGAAAGGAGGAGATTCTGCAATACTGCCAGGAGGTGAGATTTTCTGTGTAATCCTGAATCTTCACTGCTGTGAAGGAATTGGATTCCAATTTAGCTGCTCAGTAGCAAATTAACCCTGCAGGAGATAAGCTTGCTTTTGCCTAGTCCAATTCCCTGCACTGTCCTGCTGTGTTATTGTCCTGGAAGAGCAGGGAGGACACTGCAGTGGGATTTAGAGGCTACCTCAGATAAGCTCACACTGCCACAGAAGGTCCTTGGTCTGTAAGTCAGAGATATCTTCATCTGTTTGCAGGGCTTTACCCCAGTGTTCTGCCCCTGACCTGGTGAACCAGTATCTGCTCCCTGTTGTCTAAAATGGAACCTGACACCTGTTCTAGTGAAAATGTGGCTGTGCTGTTCTCAGTGATGTGTCCAGATCAGCCAGAGTATTAGAAAAATAGTTTAATCAAATGTTGTCGGTATTTTTAGGCTCTTTAGACTTCATTGAAAAAGGTATAATCATCTTCTACTGTGTTCCAGATGCACTGTAACATATTGATCTTGTCTAGTGTCTTTAATTGCTCCTCTGAGGTGACAGGCATATAAAATACCACAAGGAATGTATTTTTTTTTTTAATGGGAAAGCAATAGAATGTACCATGTCTGGATTGGAAAAGTTTTTAAACTGTTTTACAAGGCTGATATAACTGGGGCTGCATTTCTTTCATGTGGTAGAAGCCTAAATATATCAGTGTCTGGACTTGAGAACTTGAGCAGGGCATAAGGATAAGATTAATACATCATAAATGGAGCAGGCATGAGGAAACCTGAGGAGGTGGGTGCTCTGTGCAAGTGATGAGAGAGACTGGAGATGTTACTAAACCCTATTTGTTGGTGGTTGCTGTTCCAGGGGGCATTGTGCTGCTCCAGAAAGAATTAAACAGCTACATCTCCTCTAAACCCAAATACCCAAATCCTCCTCATCCACTGCTGTGCAAATCCAGTCCTCTCAGCTTAGTGCCAGTGAGGACTCTTGGCTGGACCTGGCTTTCTCCTGCCTCAAAGCAGTGGCATACCTATTTCTGAAGCCCTGTGTGACAGACAGCTGTCTGTGAAAGCTGGAGCTTTTTTTTTGTCTCCAGCTGTCCTGAGCTTGATCCAGAGCAGTGTGTGTGTCCATGTGCAAGCCCCAACTTGTTCCTGTGTAGAGAATCAGCCTCACTACTCCGGTGGGAGTTGCTCTGCACATTCTCTGTCCTTTTTGGAGAGAAACCTCTCTGTGCTGTTCCCCAGATGTACCCAGACCTTCAGATCACCAACGTGGTAGAAGCCAACCAGCCCGTCAGCATCGACAGCTGGTGCAAGCGTGGGAAGAAGCAGTGCAAGGACCACACTTACATCGTCGTGCCCTACAAGTGTCTGGGTGAGTGTGTGCTGGGGGTGTGCTGTGCATTCCTCTGAGAGACACAAGGAGTTGCTTCCTAAATTCTTACAGAGAAAAGAGACCTGTCTTGTATCGTGTCATTTCCACAACTTCCACTGAAATGTTTTTCTTTGCACAAGATGGAACTCTGCCTTTCTGGAGTAGATTGACAGCTTGGTAACAGCTGTGGTAGAATAATGGTGCCTGGCATGAAAACCAAATCCCCATTCTCTGCAACTGCCATAAAAACCTGAAGGCTATTGTATCTCAGTACCACAAAGACACTGGGATTTATTACTTTGATCCTATTTTTGTGAAGCTTTAATATTTTGTTGCCTTGGAGACTCAAATGCTCAGTGTGCTCAGGCTTCCTGCTTGGTCTTGGCAGGAGATCTCTATTCTATTTCAATGATGATATTTAAAGTTTGCTGTTTCAAAGAGGCCCTTTTTCTTGCAGCTGTATCCCCTGTCCGTGTTTTGAACTGTGAAAGAATATGAGATAAACTGTGATGGATTTCATGGTGCTTTCCAGAATCTCCCCACCCACTGGAATCACACAGCATGTTCTAGCTGGTTAACTTGGTGACTTCTGACCTGTGGGTTGTGGGTGACACTGCACTGCCCCACGTGCGTTCTTAGGAGCGAGCTTAGTCTCAGCTGGCTGACTTTGTTTTCAGTTATCCACTGGAAAAGACTTGTTAGAAGTCCTGGGGGAGTTTGATTGCTGGGAGCATTCAGTAGGAACCAGTTTTCATAATTTGTGTCCATATGTCAGGTTACTGTGCGATTAGACAGGGGAGAACACCAGCAAAGCAGCAGAACCGTGTGTGTGCTTTGTCCTTTGTGTAATGCTTTCCACTAGACAATCACAAAGCACTTAATTAAACATAAAATTTATTGTGGACACATCCTGGGAGAAGAGTGCTTGTCTTTATACATGTGGAAATTCAGGTTTAGGAAACAGCCAAGCCCATGTGCTCATAAGGAGAACTTCTCCTGATGGAATAAGGATGAAAGCAAGATCCCTGGATTTATAAGGAGCCATGTCTTTTAGAAATAATACTTCCCCAAGCCTATTCTCCAGCTGAAAAATAAGCTGATTTTACTTACACTGCCCTAAAAGTCGATAAGCATTGAGCTATTTATGCAGGTTTTTCATTAGCATAATTCACAGTGTTCATGACCTGCAGGCTGTAGCCTGTGAGGCAGCTTTGGTTTTCAGATCTGAGTTGCAAGTATGGAGGCCATATATCTATAAAGTCTCTTTGTCTTTAGCACTCCACAGATTGCTTGTTGTAAATAGATGGTGTGTTTCTCTGGGATTATAGTCAAACGGTGGGATCTTGTTCCCTTTCTTAGTTGTGTTTTCCTTGATACATCAATGCACAGAGTACCTTGAAGGCAGGATCCTGTCACCATACCCTGTTTAATCTTCTCTTGCCCCTCCTGCACCACAGAATACCCCTTGGTATTTCAAAAGTGAAGAGAAGAACCCATGAAGCTTCTGCCTTCAGCCCCCACAACCGCAGTCTCTTGGTTTTATAGTTTGCTCAGTGTTACTTTTCTTACCAAAAGCATTTAAACCTTTCCTCACAGAGTTGGATGAAAGGTTATTAACTCAAAATTGTAAGTGGCTTGTTTTGAAAATGGGGAAAATACAATCTCTCTGTTAGTTTAAAATGTAAGTAATTGAAAAGGGACGATGAAGGTAATTTGATTTCATTGTCTTCAATTATCAGGTAATCTAACTCTAAACTATGTAACTTCTCTGTACTTTGTAGATGCGTCCATGATCTTTTAGTATTGACAGTAAGGAACTGCAAAAAAATTGGTCATGTGAACAATATTTAAAATATATTTTGAAAAGATGGTGTGAAAGATTGGTTACACAAAGAATTCTGCTTTGTGGAGACTCTGAGAAAAAGTCTTTGACTTAAAAGCTTTTCTTCAATTTTAACAAATGACTCCTAAAGCTGCTAGTCATGTGTGCAGGGAATGCTGCTTTGAAACACGTGGGCTGAAGATCTTTTCCTGGTCTTCTCAGAGTATCTAGCTCTCTCCTTATTTTAAAATTACTAAATGCAGCATTTGAATCTGCAAGAAAGAAAGACAGACCTCAGCTTGGGGAAAAATTTCATGTTTGGATTCCTGCAGCAGTGTTTGCTGGGACTTCTGGGGTAGGAACAGGAAATGATGCTAATTTAATTCTGATCCTTAATTCATATGTGTTAGTACCAAATTGAATGATGATGGAAATTCAGGCTAAATATCTTTTAAGTCCAACTAAAGTAGAGTCTGCACAGCAGAGAGATTCTCTCTCTCTCATCTTCCTCAAAAGCAAAAGTCTGGGTTTTGCACAAAGATTGTGCCAAACCTTCCTCATGCTAGTGAGATTGTGGTTATCTAGATGTTGGAATGCAGTGTATTTGCTGACTGGTTGTACTCTGATATTTAGGCTGTATAGTTTTTATTTTCCAGCCCTCTGTGTTTTGATTAGGGCAGTGAATGTGCTGCAGTTGATCTTGAATTAAACTATCTGGGAAAAAACCAAACTAAAACCAAACAAGTCTTGCTCAAATACTGAAAACACAGATAACACTCTCAGCATATAAAAATTTCCAGGCTGTTACAGCAGCAGACAGCATTGAGGGAACTTTGGTATGATGCAGCTCATTTGAAAACAGGTGATTAAGTAGTTTGAAACTTCCTAGTCCAGACACAGTCTTCTAAAGATTTGAGTGAAATTTCTTCAATCAGTCCTTTCACGGAAGAACAGCTATTTATTCACTTTCACTGTAAACTCTGCCTTCAGTTCAGCGTTAGAGGTCAGCCCAATCACCCTGTGCTCATGGTTTTACCTTGGAATCTCTGAGGCTCTGTTTTTCTTGAGATTCTCAGAAATAATTTTCAGAGCTGGTGTGACTTGTCTCCTTTAAGAATATACCAAGTCCTCAAGGCACATGCGCAGAGTGCACTTTGGGGGAATTCTGATGGGGGCTTTATTTGCTGCTGGAAGCTGGAGGGCTGTGAACTGTGTCCGTTGTGTTTTTCAGTGGGTGAGTTTGTAAGTGATGTCCTGCTGGTTCCTGAGAAGTGCCGGTTCTTCCACAAGGAGCGCATGGACGTGTGTGAAAGCCACCAGCACTGGCACACTGTGGCAAAGGAGGTAATGGAGCCACTGGGACAGGAGTGTTTATTCTGGATCTGTCCACTTGGATGCTTGTAGTGTTGGAGCACAGCAGTGTTTCTCTCTGTGTTGCTATTCCCATGTTCCAATCAGTGAACTGAGGCAGACAGCAAGGAAATAAAAATTTAAAAGTACTCAAGTGGCTTAAAAAATGTGTGTAGAAATGGGGTTATTCTTCATGAAAAGCTGTCCTGAATAGCTTATCCACATGACAGAGCTAGGAATTGAAATCAGCTCTCTGGGATACTGCTTTAACCAGTGGTACACCCCTCTTTTCTCTTTCCAGGGAGATACAGTGGATAGGATAGTTCCTATTTTTCTTGCACATTTCGCTTTAATGTACCTGCTGCTGAGGATTTGGTTGGGAGGGCTTGCCTGGGAGCAAACTGATTTTTTTTTTTTTTTGGGACTGATTAGTGTAGATTTTACATAAGAGAGGGATTATATTCTCAGAATAAATCTAGCCCATGGTTTTGAGGGGATTTGGTTTGTGTTTTTTTTAATCTGACTAGCTAAACTGTTGCAAAAGCTCTGCACTTCCATTTGAAGCTGGGGTAAAAAAAAATAAGATCATGACAGAATGTGTGTCTTTTCCATTTTGTAGAAGCAACAATTGTAGAATCAGCAACATAAAGACCAGTTGTTAACCAGATGAGGTTAAGGATGCTCCACTTAAGATCCCTATTTCTGTAAAAGCCTGTGAGCAAAAATCCATCTAAATAAAGCTGTACTAGAGGAATTGTCTTTTAATTGAGGGTAAACTTGTTAATGTCTAGAAAATTGAAAAGTCATTTACTTTAAATGTAGTTGGAGAACTTTTCCAGCAATGTTTGGCTCATTTAAAATCTGTGCTGTAACAAAGCAAAGCACAGAAGGGTTCTGATGGGTATAATAAAGCTTTTCTTCATTCTTTCCTGGGCACCTCAAAGCCAAGTATTTCCTTAGCTTTAGAGAAGTGTATGGACATAATGTCTAAGCATAGTTTACATTTGAGTTTTTCTTGAATTATCTGATCTGTTTTCATCTACAGCATGGTAAAATGATCTTGATACAAAGTCCATTTGAGCAATTATTCACTTGCTCCAGTGTAAAGTTTAATAGAGAAAGTTTAATAAAATGGCCAGCCCAGTAAACACCCTTTCTGGTTCTTTCAAGTGTTCTCCCTTGAGTTGGCACAAAACGTTTAGATTTTTTTCCTGAACTTTGTCAGGTTGACAAACCAGCAGTTGTTGAGGCCAGAGTGTGAAATGTTATCACCAGAAGTACTGGGTGTTTCTGAATCTGGGGCTTTCATGGTGGGTTTTTTTTTTTTTTTTCACACTATAAGTTTCAAATACACTTTCCTTTGATGTTAAGATTTACGTCATATGTTGGTGTTTTTGCTATAAGACTTAAACGATTCTTGGGATCTCTGATAGGCAAACTTGAGCTTTATCCAAAGGAAGAGCATGATGCTGAACTAACATGAATGGGCTCCCCTTTCAGGCCTGTCTGACAGAAGGAATGATCCTGCACAGCTACGGGATGCTGCTGCCCTGCGGAGTGGACCAGTTCCATGGAACAGAATATGTGTGCTGTCCTCAGACTAAAGTTGTGGATGAGGCTCTGTCCAAAGAGGAAGAGGATGAGGATGAAGACTATGACCTTTACAAGAGGTAGAGTTCTTACTGGTGTAGATGCTGACAGCTTTGTACCATGAGGCTGCTGCTTGGGAATATTTCACACAGAAGATCCCTTGTGGTGAGGATTGGGCAAATTTCTGTGCTTCTGGTTTTCCTTAAGGAGTGTCTTGAGCCTGAAGAGGTTTGCGGTGCCCCTTTTACTGGAGGAGCTAAACACCCCTTCATCCCTGAAGAGAGTTTGGGTTATTCAGCATCAAGAAAAGAAGGCTCCAGGGAGACTTTAGAGTCCCTTCCAATGCCTAAGCAGGCTCCAAGAGAGCTGGAGAGGGTCTTTGGATAAGGGCCTGCAGAGGTGGGACAAGGGGGAATGGTTCACCCTGCTGGAGGGCAGGTTTAGATGGGATACTGGGAAGGAATTCTTCCCTGTGATGATGGTGAGGCCCTAGCATAGGCTGCCTGGAGAAGCTGTGGCTGCCCCATTCGTGGAAGTGTCCAGGGCCAGGTTGGATGGGGCTTGGAGCAGCCTGGGATAGTGGAAGGTGTCCCAGCCCAGGGAAGGGGGCAGAACAATGTGGGCTTTAAGGTCCTTCCCAACCCAAGCTATTCTGGGATTCTACAGTAGGAACCTGCCCCAAGGTTAGACTTTCACTTACTGAAAAATGGAAAGAGGCCACATAAGCCAGAGCCGTGGAGAAACTCTGCCTGCAGCAGCAGGAGAGTAATGAGGGATGTCATCCTCTTGCTGTGAGTGATGGGCTAATTAATAGCTGGTACACTTTATTTTTCCCATTTCTGGTGTTTTTAGAACAGGTGGAAAGAATTATTATTCTTGTACATCCAAGTGATTAGCCTTAACTTTACTCCCTAATTTATCTGTGTTGCTCCAGTGAGTTCCCTACAGAGGCAGGCGTAGAAGACTTCACAGGCACAGCTGTGGAGGAAGATGAGGATGAGGATGATGAAGGGGAAGAGGAGGAGGATGTGGTGGAAGACCGTGATTACTACTATGACAGCTACAAGGTTGACGACTACAATGAAGAGACTCCGACGGAGCCTAGCAGCAACAAGGCTATGGCTGAAAAAGAAGTGAGCAGTGACATGAAATGTAAGACACATTCCAGTCCACAGGCCTCCTGCTCCCTTGAGATCGTTCCTGTTGGCTGTCAGTTAGTGATGGGGTTTTGATCAAGTCAGTAAGTGCAGCTTAGGAGTTTATTTGTCAGATAAGTTTGCAAACAGAGGAAAGCTGATGGTGCTTGTTTCAAGTGTTGAAATTGCCTCTCTAGAGCATGGGCCATATGTTTCCAGATAAACAGCAGTTCTGCTGGCAGAAAGCCCAGTGTTTGGCATGTTGGACAAGCACCTCATGAAGGTGCAGTGATGAGTCAGAAACGCCATATCTGCAAATTTTGGAAAATCTTAAAGGGACATTTGGGGTACACTGTAAATTCAAAAGCTGGTGGTTTATACCAGCTTAAAATGAAGAAGCTGGAAGTGGTGGGCCATACTCTGCAGAGATACCATCTGGTCATTTAAGGGCCAGGAACATCCTTGGTGCTGCCTTTGCATAAACACTTCTCTTCCTCAAAAGAAAGTCAGCCAGCACAACTGCTGCGACTTTATTATATGTTAAGGTATACTTTCTGTAGTAGTAGAATCTACTGTGCTGGTGGCAGCTTTTGTTGACTGGTAGGTGCCCTTGCAGAGGGCTCATAGTGCGGTGCCTCAGCATTATGTGATGTCCTACACTTTGCATGTAGAAGTGTCTGCAGAGGAGGGAGGAGCAGGGAGGGAATGAGATTCAATTAGCTACAGATCACTGAATCATTGCCAGCAGTTCTCGCATCTTTTTGGTAAAATGCCAGCGTGCTGCAGATAATTTTCCTTGCTGAAACAAGGCTTAGCTCATATGTGTACAGGGCTGTTGCAGATGAGCAGGTGTTGTAAGAGGTTTGGAGAAATATGATTGGGGTGTCTGTTTTGGGGGTATACAGTCTTTTTTTCCTGAAGTACACTTGTTAATTTATACACTGCTCTCCTGCCTCAAAACAGCCCAGCTGCTATTGCTGGCTCACCATGAAGCATTCCCTGTGCCATGGCTACATGAAGTTTTAATATTTGGTGCATAGATGTTTCAAACCTTAAAACCTCAGTGTCTGAGGCTGGCATGGAGATCATTCCCTTTGTTTAGCCTGCTTTTTCACTTACTCCTGCACCTGTCCTGTAAGATGTGGAGTGTCTGTCCCAGCAGAGTGCAGTGAACTGGACATCCTTTGATGCTTTAAGCAGCCCTAATTGACTGGCTTTCCATGCTGTTGGTTTTATAGAGTGGAGGCTCTTCCACTGGGGCACCTGGGGCATAATGCTATGGCAACAGCAGAGCAGATTCTTGCTGTCTCAGCCCCTGGCTCTGGAGAAATCTCTCACAGATTAGAGCTCCGTGTAGAGACAGAGTGAGCTGCTTGGCTACCTCCAAAGCACCTCATGCAGGCATCTCCCTGACCAGCTTGTGATGAATGCTTTGGAATGTTAAACCCCCCAAAACTGACAGAAGCCCTTGGGTTGGTGCAGCAGCGATGCTGAGGCCGGTGCCTCGGAGGAAGGGGTGAAGTAGAGCCACCTCTGCATCATGTAAATCGCTCGGCAAGGCCTGTGCTCCTCACCAGCTCATGTTCTCACCCATCTCCACACAGCTGTCTGCTCCCAGGAGGCCATGACAGGGCCCTGCCGGGCTGTGATGCCTCGTTGGTACTTCGATCCTAACAAGAGAAAATGCATTCGCTTTATATATGGAGGCTGCGGAGGCAACAGGAACAATTTTGAGTCAGAGGAGTATTGTATGGCTGTGTGTAAAAAGATGAGTAAGTCCTGCCTCCCACTGGCCTTTTGCAGCTGGCCACTGTCTGTCTGGCGTGTGGTGTCTCCTCCTCCTTCCCTTGGGCAATAGAGGACCCATCTGTAGGTTATCCCTTTGGTTCTGGTGTCTGTCCCTTTGCAGCAGTCTCCTCCTGTCTCCGCTTCCCTAGGTCTGTAGGGTGGTTGTTCCTGGGGAAAGTGCCCCTCACCATATGGTGTCTGTGCTCCCTGGTGACTTGCAGCTCTTGTGGAGGGCTCAGCTGTCCTCTTCCAGATCTATAGCAGGGACTAGGGGCTGTTTCTGACCTCTTGCCTAACTGGCTTTTTAATCAAAATATATTTAAGGAACCCCTTGCTTTCTCTAGTTGTGTTACCATACATATGTTCAACAGTAGATCCTGAAAAGCAGGCTACTGTTCTCCTGGCAGTAGGGATTTTCTTGCTATCTTAATTTTGGAAAATACCAGACCAGTAGTATAGAATTCAGATTCCATTTTCAGCTTGATATGAAATACAAATCACAACTCAATCCCTGTGTTTTTGAGTGCTTAAGGTTTTTGGCACCGATTTCAACTGGCTTTTATGTCAGATGATAAAACTACCAGAAACATTTTAACCTCCTTATTAATCTTATTGTTGAACTCCAGCACTTCCACTTCAGCTACCATTAAAGCTTTTGAAAGGCTTTTTGTGTTATCTGGGGCTTGGCAGCCTGACTATACAGCCATAATCCTGTTTACAAAATGTGCTTCATGCAAGTGCTTTAGATTGGGCTGATCTAACTGAGGCAGTGAAAGAAAAGATGCAGATGTCAGGAGCTTTTTGTACAAAAGATTGTCCTGTTACAGAAGGATTTGGGGCTGGGAAGAGAGTTCTCTGTGTCCAAGCCTGGTTCAAAAATGCCAGGAGCAGGGCCAGAATACAGGACTGATATGACATTGTCCCTTGCACACAACAATAGTGCCTGTGTTGTATGTTGTCATTATTTCCCCCTAGAGAGGGAAGGTTGGTGGACGCAGTGCATGCTAAACACTTAGCCAGTGTTCATGCTGAAGTGCCAGGTAATTTTTTTCTGAAGCATACTGTCTCTATGACTTGTTGGAAGAGTTTCCACCCAAATAACTAATATGGATGACAGGTTTGCCTTAACTGTCCTTTTGTCCTTACCTGGCCTTCCCTCAAGCAAAGGGCAACAACAGAGTGCATCATGTTTGCCACAAATCTTTAAAAAGGCTCTGGGATGTGTAGTTCCTAAAACCATAGCACAGGAGTACTTCCAGCACTTCCTGAACTGCAGTATATAGAATACAGAGCTCCTGATGTGGATTCTGTAGATGCTTGGAGTTAATCAGTTCTGAAATTTTGGTTTTCCCCTTGTTGAATTTGGATGTCTTGAAGTTACAAACCATCCAGTATATTGGACAAGTCACTTTGTCACACTGAGCCTCCTTCTGTTGCTGTCTTGTCTAATATCATTGCCTGTAAGTCCTGCGTGGTGCATCTGGTAGGGAAGGTAGGTTTGAAGTGTAAAATACTGGTTTTGTGCAGATTTATTGTCAAACTCCCTAATTGTATTAATGATGTCTGGAGCCAGCTTGTCAGCAAATAGCTAATGCACAGAATGTCACTTAAACCATCCAAAGCCAATGTGGAAGGGAAGGGAAAATGAATTCTTTATCCTGCCATGCCAGGCACTGTGTTTCTAGAGCTGAGTGCTGCTCACCTCAGCACTGTGCAGGCCAAACAGTGTTGGGAGCTGTGGTCATTGCTGTCATTTGGGCTGATGGAGCTGATGTTGGACAGAAAATCGGCACTGTAAAGATTCCAAAATGGACTCTGGAAGGTGGTGGTTCAGTAGGCTCAGCTTGCCAGACTATTAATTAGGCAGGCATGGAGGCTCCTCTCCTTGCCCTCTGCAACCCAGGATTGCGGTTTTCTGATGCTCTGCTTACCCTTCCCTCTTCATGCAGTGCCAACTGATGATGTGGATGTCTACTTTGAAACCCCTGCTGATGACAATGAGCATGCCCGCTTCCAGAAGGCCAAGGAGCAGCTGGAGGTCAGGCACCACAATCGCATGGACCGGGTGAGTGTCAGCCTTCAGGCTTTGTGCTGTGCCCTTGTTCATGTCTAGGGTTGCTGCTCCTGTTTTACTGGTGTCCTGGTTTAGGGAGTCACCCTAGGACAACTGGAAAAATGGGTGGTGAAGTGACGTGCTTTCCAGTTTCCAACCTTCTGTGTTTCTTTCAGTATGACCACACCATGGGAGTCAGATTTTTAGTTCTCCAGTGCTGGGAGAAAGGAATTAGATTAGGTGATGGGAAGAAATCCATTGGTTCAGCATTTTATTGTGCTGAAGCCCTGGCACAGGTTGCCCAGAGTGGATTCCCTGTACCTGGAGGTGTTTAGGGCCAGGTTGGAGCTTGGAGCCATCTGGTCTAGTAGATGGTGTCCCTGCCCATGGCAGGGGGTGGAACAAGATGAGCTTTAAGGTCCCTTCCAGCCTAAACCCTTCTGGGATTCTGTGAAGCTTGGCTTGTTACTCAGAGGGATTAAGTGCTAGGCTTAAACCCCACAACAGCTCTTTTGTGCCTTCAAAACCCAGTCAGGCTGTGCTAGGATCTGCCTGTGAAGGCAAATCACCTCATAAAGATAATATTTAAATTTGTGTCTTGTTCACCAAATTGTGTTCCGTCCTTTTCCGGTCCAGGTGAAAAAGGAGTGGGAGGAAGCAGAGCACCAGGCTGTCAATCTCCCCAAGGCAGAAAGGCAGACTCTGATCCAGGTAAGAGTGGAAGGACCTAAAGGGGAAGGTTACTGAGAGAGATTGCAATATTCAGAGCCAAAAGACAACTGAGATGCAAGAACAGCTTTCCTGCTCTGTCAACAGCTGTCTTTTAGAGGAGGTTTGATTCAATTGCTTTCTTTGTTCTTAAAACTGGAGATGATCTGATACTGTGCCAGGTCTTTTCCTACACACTAGTAGAAAGTGATCTCGCTCCTCAAGTGTAGCAACAGTGGAGCCAAATTGTAATTTCAGACCTTTGGCCTGTTTTGCACTAACCACTGGCCTCAGAGCCTGGTTCAGTCAGCCTTGGCTCTCTGGGCACACATTTCCTGCTCAGGCAGACTTAGTGAAAACAGCTTAGACAGCAGATAAAGCTGGTTTGCTGCCAAAATGCTAATCTTGTGTCTTATGAGGAGAGTTCACTTGGACTAGGAAGTTAATGAGAGATTGCAGTGCAGGATCATTAGGGGAAGGCTCTTCTGGCAGTGACAACTCTGTGACTTTCCTTCCAACCAATATACAACTAAGTGATTGACTCCAGCCTTTAAGCCCACTTTGGATTTTATCCTGGAATACAGTTTTCTGTCTGCATTTTTTAATATAAGTCACTGTTTGGAACTACATGCAAATTCAAAAGTTTGTCATTATCTCTGTGGAAGCATAACACTTAGTGGACTATGCTGGTTGGTTTGGGAATGAGGGTTATAACTGTTCTAAGAAATTACAGAGAGATTTGATCTGAAGGTGTGCTGATGGAAAATTCCCTATGCAATACCTTCGTAAACTTTTCCAAATTCAAATTAATGGCTCCAGGCTGAATGGATTAATCCTGTTCATATATTGCAGAGTCGAGGGAAAGAGTTAATACTGTGTCAATTTTACAGCACAGCCTGGATCTCCCAACCCTGACATGATCTTTATGTGCAAAGACCTTTTCACTCTTCAGACCTTTGAAATGGCTTGTGAAGGAAGTTTGGAAGGCAAATTATCAATACTGAATTTGCAGAGATAAAATCTGCATCAGCATTACTCCATGCCTTTCTCTCCTAACTGTAAATGGCTTGGATATGGAGTTTGGCAGTCTTTGTTAGTTCCAAGGGGTTTCAGGAGTTGTTGGTCACACAGTGCATTTCTTTGTTCTAGCACTTCCAGGCCATGGTGAAATCTCTGGAGAAAGAAGCAGCGAGTGAGAAGCAGCAGCTGGTGGAGACTCACCTGGCTCGTGTGGAAGCCATGCTGAACGATCGCCGTCGCATCGCCCTGGAAAACTACCTGGCTGCCCTGCAGGCTGACCCACCACGTGTGAGTTTCTTCCCAGTACATTTTCCAGTGGGGTAGCACTGGGTAAGATGGCAGATGGGAGTGTCTTGGTGAGAAAATTGCCTGTGACTTGCAGAAACTGGGAATTGGTTCCTAGGTTCCTTCTGCATTGCAGACGTTGCTGCTGCAGACTTAGCAGTGAGTCTGTAACTGCCTCCCTCTCCTTCCTACCTGGGGAGTAAAACTTTGCTTTGTTTGGTGTCTGTAAAGCACCGTTCATAATCTGAGATGTTCTGAGTCAAACAGGCTTAATTAAAAAAAAAAAAGAAATGTCTAGGGGGTGAGTGCAGGTGGCAGATTGGTCTAGCACCAATGTAGGCTCACACCTGAAGTGCTGGTTTGGGTTGACTCCAGTGGTTTGAGCTGTTCCCTGCTCCTGTTCTGCAGCCCCACCGCATCCTGCAGGCCCTGAAGCGCTATGTCCGTGCCGAGAACAAGGACAGGCTGCACACCATCCGCCACTACCAGCACGTCCTGGCGGTGGATCCGGAGAAGGCTGCACAGATGAAATCCCAGGTAGGACCAAATTTCTATCAAGGGAGCCTTTGTTGCCCAGCCCTGGCTGTTGGAGGCTCTGGAAGCTGTGTATTGCTGGGTACTACAGCAGCTTCATCCTTGTGGAGCTCTCCTTCTCTCCTGTGCCACCACACACGCTCCCTGCATGGTTTTCCTTGGTGACTGACTCAGTGTTAAAAATTTAAGCTCTGTTTATACATTGTTGGTTACTCTGACTAGTTGAGGGGTTTAAAACTAGGTCAGTATCAGTTAGTTCTATGTTTCCTTTTATCAAGCACCTCTGAAATTTATTTGCTGGGGACTTGGTTATCTTGAATAGACTTCCTCACTTCCAGCTGTCTATGTTTTCATTTCCTTAGGCTTGTTCTTCATAGTGCCTGTGTTTGTTTCAGCTTTTTGTAATGTTTGGTCATCATGTAAATGTTTTCCTTGCTCTCCTTGATCCCTGATTACGCAGCACCCTCTTCAGGTTAGGCCTGACTTCACTGCTGGATTTAATGTGCTTGGGAGGAGTGATTTTGAGCTTGCCCAGAACTTGAATGCATTTCTCAAAGGAAGGGAGAACACCGCTGCCATGAGTGGGTGTTGGACAAATGTAATGCCATAGCTGGTTTGAAAGGCACCTTTGTTCTGAAACCAGGCCTGATAAAATATCCTGTCTGCTCCTTTTGCCTGTATGTTTTCTAGCAGGCAGGAATGATAATCCATTTAATAAAGCTGCTTCAGGAGATGAATTATGACTATGTTGGGCATCTGGGAAATACCAGTTTTGGTGGCATTTTATTGTTTCCAGTGGAGAGCTGGTTACAGAGAGAGTCAGCTGAATCCTCTCTTACTCCCAGCATTTCCCAGACTTCTGAGAGCACTTTCTACAGATGGCCAGTTCTAGTGAAGTGTGAGAACATCGGTGAGAGAATTGGACTGGATGGACCTGCGTCTCCTATTGCCTACCATGGCAGATCCACCAGTAATAGATATTATATTGAGCAAGGAAAGAACTGGTACTGTGAAGTGACTGACAGTTTTTGCTTACTCCAACACACTTTTACATCTGCAGGTGATGACACATCTTCATGTGATTGAGGAACGGATGAACCAAAGCTTGTCTCTGCTCTACAAGGTGCCGTATGTGGCTGAAGAAATCCAGGATGAGATTGGTGAGAGTGTGTGCCAGCCCCTGTGCTGCTGTGTAAAGACTCCCTAGTTTTTATATCCAGTGAACTCCCAAAAGATTGCTCTCTCATTTGAGGGGTGTCCTAGATAACAGGTGCTTGGGCTCAGGGAAGATATTGTCTGGATGTTACAAAATAGCCAGTCAGAATAGCTTGTTCCTAAGAATTTTCACTATCCATTTAAAAAAAAAAAATTAACAATGTCCAGAATAGCAAAGGTCTCTCTAAGGGAGATGAAAAAGATCTGTACAAAAAACCCCAGATGCTTTCTCCCCTTATAGGTTAATCTCATGTTGCCAAAACCTCTTGCCACATCAAACCTCTTGGCCCTTACTTGAATGTATTTCTAACCAATGCCTTTACTGAGAATTCCAGATGAGATATGCAAGATAAAATAACCTGGCAGCCCTTAGGGCAGTGTTCCCCTGCAGTCCTGCCTCAGCCTAGTTCAAACCATCTGCCTCTCTCTGTCGCTGCCAGGTTTCATGCAGTTTATGTAATAATTCCTCTTACTCCTTTCAGATGAGCTGCTACAGGAGCAGCATGCAGACATGGACCAGTTCACATCCTCCATTTCTGAGTCCCAGGTGGATGTCAGAGTGAGCTCCGAGGAGAGTGAAGAAATTCCCCTGGATGGCAAACCTTTCCACCCATTCCAGGTGAAAACCTTCCCAGCCGTGCCTGAAAGTGAAGGTATGTGTAACTGAACATCACTGGTGATTTTCCTTAGACTGTAGGCTCAGCTGGAACAAAGAAAGCTCCATCTCTTTGGGTGATGCAGAGTAAAGCAGTTGCCCTGACAGGACTGTGACTGGAGAAGCAGTGCTGCGAGTAAGGTCTGCTGAGCTGCTCTAATGATTTTCTGATTCTTCTCTTTGCAAAATTGTCCTCTCTTTTCATTTTGCAGTGAATTTTAAGTTTTTACAGTGTGTCTTGACTCTGGATTTAATTTTCAGTCTTCAACAAAAACGTTTTTGTGTAATGTTAAATCTTTGTGCTGTGACCTGCTGAAGGGCTGAAGGAATTCCCCTTTTTTTAAAAAATACGTATATCTATTTTTTGTATCATTGGGTGTTGACAGCTCATGTGTGCGTGTGTATTTATTTTTGAGAAGCTTGAACAGAGTCCTGAGCTTAAAGCTGTAGACTAAAAGCTTTTCCCAGGGTCTGAGTCAGAAATCATGCACAAGCCTTTTTTTCCTTTCTCTCTTAATCTCCTTTCTCTGCTATTTTTTTGTTTTCCCTCCTGCTAGATCCTCAGCCGGATTTGTACCATCCAATGAAAAAAGGTTGGTTCTAAGTTGCTCCCTCACAGTGCTTTCAATCACTCTCCTACCTCCTCAGTGTGTTTGATAGCTTCATTTTAGTTCCATACTCACCTTGATTTTCATTTCCCTGGTTTCACTTAGATCAGTTATGTTCAGTTTTGCTTGTTTAGGCCTAGTGTTAAAGAAGCCAGCTAGTCTGAGCATCTAATTGTGTGTGTTCTTCCCTGATGGGCCCACAAGGGTCTCGGAGTGCCTGGAGTGGCTCCCAGCCCTTGGGAAAGGCGGCCTTGGCCTTGGCTGGTGTCTGCAGTGGTGCTTTGCATCTCTCCATGTGTGACTCTTCTTAGATTAAACCTCACTGTGCTGGTGGGGAATAGTCCAGAGGCTCTTCTGCCTCCTGTGGAACCTGTCCATGATACCCCACGACACCACTAAACAAGGAATGAGTGTTTTCCAGGACACAGGTTGTTTCCCATCTAAACGTCCTTATGGAGTGCAGCTAGTGTGGGGCAGATAAATCAGGAGATTCCTCCTCCATGTTTGTGCTTTCCTTGGCATCACCTTCCCACATGCAGCATCTCTCCATGCCAGCGGAGTGTGTGTGGTTTTCTGTTTCTCCCTTAACTCAGGATTAATTCTGCAGTAGCTCAGTGCCTGGCTAAAAAGCAGCTTTAAGAGCAGCATAGAAATAGTAGCATTAAATAATGTCTCTGCTAATGATATGGAATCAGGGAAAGATCAGTAGAAAAGGGAGGTTCTTGCAGAGTAGTGCTGCATGAGCTGTGTGCAGAGTAAACCCAGTGTTTTAATCTGCCTTTGCTTCCAAATATATTGTATATATCCCAAAGGAGAGCAAAAGATTTTGCTGATAACCATTTCAAAGTGACCATGTGTAGTTTGGTAACACAGTAAAGGCCAAATAGCTCGAAACTATTCTCATTATCCATGTTTCTCTGCAAGTGTAAGTCACCCCATCTCTCTTGCGGAACAGTGTGCTGACTGCTCTGGCAGGAATTGGGACAGACTTTAGTTTGATTTTTTTATTAATTAAATTTTTGGACAACTGCTTTGTTGACTTGAGGATGATAAATTTGTGCTAGTTCTCCCTGGCTCTTAAATATAAGAGTCTCTGATGACCTGGGGACAACGATTGTCCTCCACTTGTTCCTCCTCTCCCTTCCCTTTTCATTGAATTGCTCAAGGGCTTTGAGGAATTTTTGGTGGGGTGGGGATTTTGGGCAGGTGTGTGTTTTTGGGTTTTTTTCGCCATGAGGTATATAATTTAAACTGTGCCTTTGAGCTATGTAGAACTGGGTCTGTTACTTGGTACAGCACACTGAGACAAATAGCAGAGCTCAGTGCAGAAGCTGAACTCTCAGCCCTGGAGATTGTGTTGGGTTGGCTCCTGAGATCAGAATAAAGCAACCATAGGCCAAAAGCTGATACAGTAGTTCTTTACAAACTATTTGTGGCTGGTTTCTCCAGAAAATCCTAATCATTGACTTCCATAATAACATGACCTGCTTCAGTAGTTGTGAGAAGTCAGACTGGCAGTCTTGGCCATGCTTGGAATCTGATTTCTGTCTCCAGAGAAAAATGTGATACACTAAAACCTGAGATGCTTCATAGTGAAATGTTATTTCTGTGGCATTTTCAGGCAATACAAACTCGTCACTGTAAAAACTTGCCTTGAAGACAAGTAGCCTTTCCTTGCATCTCATCAAAGAACATGCTGCCAGTTCCAGCAGTAGTTGACATAATGTCTTGGGTACCTTGCAAGCTCAGCAGTTTGTGCAGAGGAGGGGTTTGCAGTCACCAGCAAAGCCTCAAGTGCTGTAGTAGAATTTCCCCTACACCATTGGAAAGATCCCACTGCAGGTTTGAGGCTTCACTGTCCTGCTTTTGCACTAGTGCATCACAGGTCATTACACTGTTCCTACTGCTGGTGGAACACTGCTGTTCTCAATAACATTCCATGTTATGTCAAGTCAAGGCAGTTTGCATCAGACTCTGTTACTGATCTGATCTATTTATAAATGCTTTGGATCAAAACAGTTTATGCAGAGCCTTCTGTTAATTGATATTCTTCTCTTGAGCCAGTACTGGTTCCAGTCTGGAAAGTGGGGTAGTAGTGCTCTGGTACAAAGGCTGGTGTACTGTAAAGGCTGGCTGCTCCTCCCTTGCCCTGGGATTTATTGTTTCTGGGCTTGTGCCAGATACAGGACAGCAGCTCATTACAGAGCCATGCCGGGGGACCTTGGAATTCTCATTCCCGAGGCACTTGCTGATGTGCCCGGCTCCAGCAGAATGGGCTATGCTGCAAGCATTCCCTGTGTGCAGGCTCTTGGCACTTGGTTGTGTCCACTCCTGTCCAAGGTCATGGAGGGGTGTTGGTGACCCAGGGTGACATCTGCAGCCATTACTGTGTGTTATCCCTTGTCTGGGGGCATCTAACAGAAGCACTTAATAGTGTGGTTTGTCTGGATTGACACCTCAGCCTGATTTTGGTGATGAGTCCTGTCTGCTCCTCTCATTGCCACCTCATTTCCCCTCATTAACAGCCCTCCTAATCACTTGTCACTGTAGCTTGTGAGCTGCCATCTGACACAGCAACATGAGGACAGGTTAATATTCAGCGGTCTGTGCAGTTAAACACACGATCCATGGCAGCTCTACGCAGAGTAGGTGACCCTTCCAAAATGTTCCTAAGGGCTGATGGGCTCTCCTTGCTCTTTTGGTGCAGGTTCTGGCATGACCGAGCTGGACGGGCTGATTGGTGCTGAAGAAAAAGTGATTAACAGCAAGAACAAGGTGGATGAAAATGTGGTGAGTTCTCCACCTTTATTTTGTGAAGCTAAACCTGCTGTGGACACTAATTAATAGCAGTGGCTTGTTTCCATGTCTTGTTCCAGCTCACAGAATGTCAGTGTGTTTGTTATCCATATGGTGTGGGGGAGTCAGTTTGGTGACTATTGTAGGTTCTTAATACTGATGAGCATCAGAAGGGGGGGAGGGAAGGAGAGAGCTTCAGATCTTTGGCAGTCTGAGTCTGAGAACTCTCTGATTTAGGAATGCTTTTCCCAAGTATCCCTTTGATGTCCCTTTATTTTCACTAGGTAGCTCACTGTCTGAATACACTGAATGCTGATGTGTTCCGTCTGTGTTCCCAAGTATTTTTCATGGCAGGGAAGGCCTCACCTTCCTCTGACATGAGCAGCCCAGCAGCCATTGTCTCTGTCCACAGAGTTAAGAATTCTCTAGGTTCTAGTGACAGCCACTTCTCCTCAGTTCCATGAGTATAAAAAAATTAAAAAGTCAGCTTTTGAGTTCCTTTCAATAGTGTTTTAAAGCCACATGTTAGATCTTACATAACAAAAATGATGGGTCTGAATTTAGCACTTTTTTTTTGGGGGGGTGGGGGGGTGGGGCTTTAGTTTGAGGTAGTCTGGAGGTAAATAGCTGTAATACTGTCTCTGGTGGCCATACAAGAGTTGGAGAACATTCCATGCTGTTGAGAGCAGAGGGGAGACGGTAGAGTGGTCCTGAGCCTTTGCTAGTGTCCATTACAGGTCTGTTGTCTGTCTTCCTCTTCCTTCTCCTCCCTGTTTTGTGTGGATCCTTCCATAAAACACTTCTGTGGCTGTTTTTAGGTAATTGATGAAACCCTTGACGTGAAGGAGATGATTTTCAATGCGGAGCGTGTTGGAGGGCTGGTGGATGAGCCGGTACGTTTGTGACTGCTGAATCCAGA
This sequence comes from Sterrhoptilus dennistouni, assembly GCA_013397095.1. NCBI lineage: Eukaryota > Metazoa > Chordata > Aves > Passeriformes > Zosteropidae > Sterrhoptilus > Sterrhoptilus dennistouni. The sequence goes on from VWZU01019080.1 coordinate 146,473, forward strand.
GACTGGCAAATTCCTAAAGCTGGATTTTGATTCCTATTTTTACCATGAATTTAGGGTTTGGTGCCTGGATACTGCTCTGGGGGCTCATGCAGAGTGAAACACAGTACAGCCCTTTATGCATAAAGATGAACAGTGAACACACGTTAGATATTAACTTGACTCCTAATACAAAAGTGTTTTGTGGGATAGGGAAGTGATGTGGGCCAGTGTCTGTCTAGAGCTATTAAGTGGGGAAAGAATTTTGCATTCGTTGTCCTTTTGATGGAATATTTAGAGGTGGAATACTTAGGGATGATATATATACACTGTCTAGTGTATATACAGTCATATCTTGATACCACAGATGGTCAAAGACCTTACTAGTGGCCATGGTTTAGATTTGTGTTCAGCAGTGCATCTCCTTCATTGCTTTTCCTCAGCCTGCTCTGTTTTCTTCCCTCCAGGATAATGACAACTCCCTCCGTGATGACTTCGGCTTCAGCAGCAGTGCCCTTATTGGGCTGTTGGTGATTGCTGTTGCCATAGCTACAGTTATAGTCATCAGCTTGGTGATGCTGAGGAAGAGGCAGTATGGAACCATCAGCCACGGAATTGTGGAGGTGAGAAAGAGCTCCATAAGTGAGGATGAAAATAGTCAGCATTGAATCACTTGTGTGTGGGGGTAGAGGATGGCAGGAGCTGCCAGGCCATGCAGAGTTCTGCTTCTGGCTGGGTAGGAATTAACTCGTTCCTCTGTGTGCAGGTGCCAGTTCCCGGTGTGGTGTGCTGGCACCTGCCCTCCAGAGTTGCATTTGCTTATCACTAGGATTCAATTAGGCTTCCCTGGCCTGCTCAGGGTAGGATTTAGCAGTAAATGAGCTTTTCAGGCAGTATCTTCAGCAGGGCAATCAGTCAATCCATAGCAATTTGTCCTCCTGACTAATTGACAGTTAAGATGTTGTGATTGGCCAAATGCTGAAGAGCAGCTCCTTCTTCCTTACACATTTCTATGACAACTTAATGGAGCCCAGAGAAAGCTGCTTTTCCCTTTGCCCCACCCATGCAGGAAATCATAACAACCTCTTTAATGAGAGAAGTGGATCCCTGATTTGCAGTGTTGGCTGAGCAGTGACGGATTTGTGAGAACATCCCTGTAGGGGATTAGGTGGGCAGGAAGCATCAGGTCCTGAACAAGCAACTCCATTACCTTTTGCAGTTTACCTTGTTTCCCTGTTTACTGCTCACCACGGTATTCACTCAGTGTTTGTCTGTTGCCTCTCGTTCTGTGGAAGCAATCCTGGAAGTGTCTCCCTGATTGGTGTCTTGTGTTTGTTCCAAAGGTTGACCCAATGCTCACCCCTGAGGAGCGGCATCTGAGCAAGATGCAAAACCATGGCTATGAGAATCCCACTTACAAATACCTGGAGCAGATGCAGATATAAAAGAGATGAAGATAGAATAGCCCCGACAGAGAAGGATGCCGGGTGAAGGGCCAAAGTAGTCCAGTGTTTTGGATCAACTACTGACCAACAGTTGCTTCAAGAGGACTTCATCTTACATTCAGAACTCCTGGATCATTAAGACTATAATTACTACTGTAGAGTTGCAGTTTCCATTCTTTTAAATGGGTGAAGAAATGATAATATAACAATATGATATATAAATCTCCTTAAATGGGAAATATGGATCTATTGCAGATATTTGACTGAGATGTAGGGTTGTTTTTTTTTTAAATAATCTGAAAAATACCAGTTCTGTTGTACTGTTGTCTGATACAAGCTCTATATATATAAAAATGGGAAATGTTGATTTTTATTTCTGATAGACCACCTGTATCTTGAGGGTGATTTGTACCAGCCTACCTTGAGAAAAGGAGACAGTTGTGGCTCTTCAGTCATTTTGGCTTTTATATAAAGCATTATTCTTTTTTCCTTTTTTTTTTAAAGTGAATTTTGCTGGGAGTTGCAAAGAGATTAATTTAGGGATAGAAGCTATTACAGCATAAGCAAGGAAGTAATTGGGAATGGTAACTAACAAAATTCCTTATAACAAGAAAAAAAAAAGAAAAAGAGGAAAAAACAAAACAAACCCCCCCATCTTCATTTGCCAGTGGTGTGCACCCTGCTGCTTAGCAGCTTGGGCTCTAGGAATCAAGACTCCCTGGAGGCAAGGAGTTAAAAGGCTTCTAGCATCTCTGTAATTATTCTAGTGGAATGTTAGAACGTGGTTTGTGCATTCTGATGTCTGCACATTCCCCTTCCAGATTCAGTTCTGCTCTAGAGTTGGAAGTTCTGGTATTGCATTGAAATCCTCTGTTCTCAGCCAGTTTCCTTCAGTACTCACCTGGCATTAACAGCCCCCTCTTGCTACTACTTTCTAATTTCCCCGGCTCTCCTGCCTCACCAACACGGTAAGTAGTTACGAGCTGCAGGTTTTTGAGCCTTTGCATCTCCCTGGGCCAGAAATGACAAATCACTGCAATAACTGGGACCTTGGGAGCTGACAAACACAGAGCTCTATAGCTGGGGAGGGAAGAGAGTGACATGTTGGGAAAGGGATGCTGCCTGCTTTAAGGGAAATGGGATGCATAGGCCCCAAGACGACCAAAAGGGGCATTGTTCCACTCACCATCATCATGTCTTTGTAATGCTTGTATAGTTGGTGTTAATGCTCATGGCTTTTTTAAATCTGGGGGTTCTGGTAACCTGTGGTGTATTTTTTCTATTTTTCCTGTGACTTTATTTTTTCTTCCCCTTTCCGTGTTTCTTCCCACTATGCACAGATTTACCTGCAAACTCTTTAGTGTGGTCTGTGGGGAATGTACAAAGTTTAAACACATCAATAAACACTTTAACTTCCAGAATGTTCCTTCTCTTTATTCACGGGCTCGCTCTAATTCCCCCTCCTCCCACCGTGTCCTGGCAAACTCACAAGACCATTCCCTGACAGTGAGAGACTGTACAGGTATTGATGTATAACCATGCCTGGAGTCTTTTGTGGTATTTCCAGATCTTGATGACCTTTGTGGAGAGGAGGCAGGATGCTAAACCAGTCACGGGATCCTGAGTAAGGTTAAAGCAGCTGCCGGAGAGCAGGTGGGGGAGAGCTGGGGCTGCCTTTGGCTGCACGTGGAATACCCTGCAGATGGTTCTCCCCATTCCCAGGATGCAGATTGCTGCTTGCACAGCCTGTGGGAGCAAGCAGAGCCAAGGCGCTCTGCAGTCAAGCTGTTCTGTCCCTGGCCATCCACCTGCACTTTTTGGGAGCCACAGGGACTGTTCTGTGTGCTTAGAGCCTGTGATACCCAGAGGCCTCAGGAATGGGGCTGGGCAGAAGGACAGCGGGAAATCTTAGAATTCCTACACGTGAAGGAATGGAAAATGACCTCACAGTGACACAGTTCCCGTGGTTGCTTCTTGTGGCTGGCCAGATCTGAAATAATTAAAGTCATAGAGCCCAGGGCAGGAATCAGTTAATTAAGGTTAGTCCTCACTGTGTTGCTGCTGCTGCTGTTTTATGAGGTGTGTTGATTTAGCACAGATGGTGAGGAGCAATTGGTGATTTCCTTTGAATTGACAACCAAAATAGCCAATTAGATGCAGGTATATACCTCTGGGTCACACAGCCTTAAAAAGCCAGAAGGAAGCCTGGGGTCGCTCTCCTTGTCCCACCTGGCGACCGGTGACATTGCGGGCCGGGTGAAGATAGCTAAGTCAGTAAACAAGGAGTGGCTTCTTAAGTGGGAGAGATGACAAGTTGCCTGAGTCCTAGGCTGAAATCTTCTGGGAGTTTTAGTGACAGACTGTAATATGAATATGCCAAAGTATTCCTTTAAATAGTGGACAATACAAACTGGGGAGATGATTTGTGGATTTGAGCAAAGGTATCTGTGATGGACTGAGTGAATATTGAAGCTGTGATCCTGTGATCCCATGAGAGGTTTGAACAGAGAGATGAGAAGCCCTCTGCCAGTGAAGAAGTGAGAAGACATCTCTGTTTCCTGAGCTGAAGAAGCCTTTGAAGTTCGTCATTTTTAAAAGGTGGCCCCCCAATATCTGTGAGTCTGTGACCCATGTGTGTGGTCACAGGAAAGGCTACATGAATATGGGGGGTTCCACAGTTGCAGAGCCTCCTGGGCAGGCTGCTTTTGTGTGCGTTAGAAACCACAAGCAGACTGTTCCTGATGCCTGGGAGGCTGACCTGAAACAGAGACTGGACAGAGCTAGAAAATAAAGTAGATATTTATTGAAAGGCCTTCAGGATCCACCTTGGGCAGGGCAAGAGCCTGAGCAAGGCTGCACCCAGAGTCCACTGTGAATCACCACACACAAATGGCTGACCAGTCATGAGACCTTACATTTTTATCAGTTTTGGTCCATTTGCATATTGGGGTTTAATTGTCCAATTACAGCTTCAGGTTGTGAGGTCTCATCCTTCTTTTTCCTCCATTAAGTCCATCGTTGTTTATGCTTTTGGGCCTGAAAGTTGTCCTTGGTTCTCAGCAGAAAAAGGATTTGTTTTGTCTGCCTACCCTGTGAAGAGCTGACTGGCACTTAATATGTGTCTCAGAACTAGATCCCTAGGCAGCAGAGAATCTGCAAATATGAAAGCTAAAGCTTAAGGCATCATTTCTCTTGGGGAAAGTTACCAAAACAACACCAGAGACCTCTCTCTCAAAGACTTGAGTGAATGACTGTTTTATGAGTGGTGCTGACCTGGAGTTCTGAGTTTTGCCTCTTTACACTGTTTGTAGGAAATGAACAGTTTGTAGTGGGTGAAAGGGTTGGTTTAGAAATTCGTGGGTTTTTTTTTTTTTCTTTTCCTTTGCTTCTCTTAGTGCATGTTAATAAAATTTATTTGTTTGCTTTTAAGTTGAGCCTATTTTGCCTTTTTCTCCAATCTCCCAGTTGGCAAACAAAATTCAGCAAACATGAAGCCACCACATAAATGGTGCCGTGACTGGGATTTGCGAACCAAAACTGCTACATGAGGGGAAATAACTGGTTTGTCTCTCTTCCAGAACACCTAAAACTAACAGCCTGTAAAGCTGAAAGCTGTTTCTGCTCCCATGTGTCATTCCTCTCTATTCTTTGAGGTGTGACCTCAAGCACAGGTTCCTCCTCTCTCATCTCAGTGAAATGTCCAAAGAGTCATTGCCGCTTGAATGTCATTTTAGAGGTCAATAGACAGAATTAATTTTCTTTTGTGTTGATCTGTGCATTTCCCAGTAGGTCTGGAGGAAGAGAGGGAGAGGTGGAAAAGTTTAGCAATTTTGAACAGGAAGCACTTGCATGTCCTGTTTCCCCTTAAACATGGGCTCCTTGGTTCCACTGGAACCTCCATATTCTGGCTAAATTATTCAGACACCGAGGAAAGAGCAGATGCTGTCCTAGAAAATGCCGTCTGTTGGCTTGTCACAACTGCTTGGGAAAGATTTTTGATTTTAAACTAAATTTAATTTAAATTATGCCAAAGCATATCTGCAGCCCAAAGCCATTCTTGGACTGCACCCTCAGGTAGGGTGACCTGCAAGTGAAATAAATGACAGAGGCTGCAGATTGATTTCCAGAATTGAGTTTGGGTATTAGATTTTTCCTTTGATAAGTTCTGTTAGTCCTGCAAAATAAATGCATCTGTCTAGAATCAAAGTCTGTTAGTTCCACGCTTAGGCACAGACTGCCAAGCACTTGGGATAGATTCTTTGGAATGGATTTTGACCACAGCTTCTGAAGAGTCATATTGAAACTTAGCTGCTTGAAGATGGGTGCTAAGGCATGTCCCAAGTGTTCCTGGTATCAGCTGTGTAAGTGGAGGGGCTGATCCCAGCAAAGTGGTGACGGGGTAGTTTGGGGAAATATCAGCAGTTTTATGGCAGTAAAATGCTTAAATGACTCAGAGCACAGTGGAGCAGTTGGTTGGGGGAAGACTTGCAGCATATTTTAAAGAGCTGTATTTCAGCAGAAAAACTGATTTTAAAGAAAAAGTGCTTTAAGAGGAGCAGTGTAGCTCTCTGATGAGGAAACAGGATGTTTGAGAAGGGCCTTTGGGAATGCTGAGCAGAGGAAGCACTGGGGTCAGTTTGTCTCCCTTCTCCCAAAGCTTTTTTTAGCCCTCCTGCAAGGGCACAGTGATGACTGTCAGACCCCTTCTGTGCACAGGAACAAGTGGATGGAACGTGGGTGGATTGATTTTACCAGCCTTACTTGTCTCTGATGTGCAGAGCAACACTTGTGTGAGGTGTGGTTTTGATCATTCAGCCCTGGCCAACAGAAGTGACTAAAGGTGCTCATGAGGAGCTCAGGCAGGTGGTGATGCAGTGCCTGGAGTGTTTCCTTGTTGCCCCATCAAAAGGAGACATTCCCCTGATGGAGTGCATAAACCCTCCTAATCCTTTGACCTGGGGTGTTTCAGGTAGTGTTTGAGAGCTGCAAGTCTCAAGGTGAGGTGTCCTTTTGGTCCAACATGAGTGTGGGGCTTAAAGCTGGTGCCACCACACAGGAATTTGGGTGCTGTCCAGAGCAGGTGCAACTCAGTCAGTGGCATCAGTGGCTTTGTTGTGGTGACAAAGGCCACTAGATTTGCACAGCGAGGGGCAACAGTGATGAGCCAGAAAAAGGCAGTTTTTAGAGGACATAGTAGAATAAGGTGGGGAAAGCAAGGGTGAGAGGAGTCGTTCCTGCTTTCAGGTCTCAGTGGGGCCACATGCAGATCACCAGGCTGTGATCCTTAGCAGCATCATGGGATGAAGCATCAGGGAACTGTAAAGCAAAAGGCTCAAAAGCTGTTTCCCCAGTACAGGAGTCAGAGCATCCTTAATCTTCTGGACACCTCTCCATAAATTCACATATTGATCCCAGTAAGCACTGGTACCTTTGCTGCAGAGGTGAGGAGAAGCACCTGACAGAGATGAGGGTTTAATTCATGTATATGTGGTTCTGGAGGATTGAGTGGGTTAAAACCATGAGCATTTTGCTGTATTTACCAGTGACCTGTGTGGAAACTGTGCTTTGTAGCAGGAGCACTTAACCCCTGGCCTGGAGGCTCTCTGACTGTGCTGCCAGGATGGGTTAATGAAAAATATTATTTCCAGCAGCACTGCATTCCTGAGAGCAATTCCAGGACAGGCTGCGGGCTGGACGAGCTGTTTGTTTAATACCATCAGTCTCTGGCTGGCATCAGGGAGGTTCCCTGGGCCCATCTCTGAACAGACTGGTGCTTGGAGTGTGTAGTAAAGCATCCCCCAACCTCGAGTGGGCATCTCTGTATAAGAAAAGAGTTTCAGTTTATCTTTAGACATTTTCGGAAGTTTTAACTGGAAAGTTCTGTGCCCTTCTCATTGTAACTGGCTCAGTGACAGCACAGAAGCACTGACTGGGCTTGGAAAGTGTAACTCAAAGCCTATTGCTGATTTCATTGGGCCAAAAGCCAAATAGCCCACCTGAGCTATTGAGTACTAAAGAGAGAGAACAAAGAAGCTTGAGGCATTTTCAAGGTGTCGTAGCAGGTATGGGATCTGTCTCTATACTGTGTTCAGCTTTGCCTTTGTGTTGTATTATTTTCTTTCTTTATTAAGACCTTTTTGCTTTTTCAAGACACTTGCCATCTCGCTAATTGATTTCAGCCACTTCTCTGCGAGGGCTGGACCCTCAGAGGTGTTTGGAACCCCAACAGTGATGTAAAGGCTTCTGAGCAGAGGGATTTCCAGTGGCCCAGTCTGTGCTCTGAATCACACTCTGGGTTTAGATGGTGCATTTATTCCTGTGCTGCCAGTTCATATGTTTCCAAGACACTGGGTGTTTAAGGATGTTCAACTGTTCTTTACTTTTACAGACCATATATACTAGACATGGGTCTCTCTTTCAGCCGAGCCCTCTGCCCAGCAAACATCCCATTTCCAGGAACACCAGACCCCTGGCTCATGTGCCTAACTCAGTTTCTGATGGTAAACAAGCAGGAGAGCAGCTACCCTCCATCCTTTCCATTCGCTGGCCACCCATCCTTCCCTGGGCAGATTTGTCCACATTAAATCATACATAGTCCTACCCCTCAGATATTTCATCCACTGTCCAAACCCTTTTGAGGCCAACATTGCTGTAGCCTGCAGCATGGTGTTCAAGAGATCCATGGAGGAGATGTGTTAGAGCACTTTATTGGTGATCACAGATACTTCGTACATTCAGCTTTGTACAAAACCCTCTCCATTAACACCAGAGTGAGTGACAGCCACCAGGAGCTTTGAATGCTGGCTTGGCTCCCTTCTGAGGAAGTAGAAGGGAAAATGTTAAAAAAATAAAATCTGACTAGATTTGCCGCATCAGTTGGACCCCAACAGCAAACCAGTCCTGCAGTCTGCAGCCTGAGCTGCAGCTCAGATAATTAGAACTCGTGGCTACCAAAGGGATGCACAAGAAAAGTCTTCACATCCCCTGCCGGGCTCCACCTCAGGGTCCTGCCTCCTACTTCTGATGCTCCACTGTAAAGTGCCGCTGTAGTTTATCAAGACTAATTAAAAACCACATCTCAAGAGTTCTAAACCATCAGGGAAGAGATTTCCATGCCCACCACAGCCTCATTTGTCATCCGCGCTGCTCTCTGGCAACAAGGCACCGCCGGAGCTCTTCTTCCCTCTGTGGAGGCACAAGCCACAGTCCAACTCCACGTCGATGTCCCCAAATTTCAGCTGGCAGGACTCATTGCAGCTGCAGGAGAGACAGTGACAATGATCAAGGACTTGTGGGTAGTGAGAGCCACAGGCTCACCCCACCCCACAAGGTAGCATGGAGCCCACCCTTTCCAGCCAAGCCATGCTTGGATACGCATGGACACCCACACTCTTTATCCCAGGACACACTGGTGCATGGATTTCCCAGCCTACTGTTGGGTCTGGGAATTGCTCTTGGCCCCCCCAGCCCATGCCCTGTGCCAGGACCCCTCATACCAGCGGGACAGGGCAGCATTGGAGGCCACAACGGCGAGAGCACCCAAGTAGTGCCAGCAGAAGCACATGGTGAGGAACAAGAGGTTGCTGGAGTCGCTCTGATCCCAGCCTGGTCCTCCCCACGGCGGGGACAGCACAAACCCAATCTGGTCAAAGATGAAAAATAAGTTAGGCTTTAGCACATTCTTCCCGTTTTCCTCCTGATTTTAGCCCACTTGCTGCCACTGACTGTGGAGGCACCATAACCCCAAATAACACCTGGGGCACTGCCCTTGGCTTCCCCAGCCACTGACATAAGGGTGTCAGGAGGGAGGAGATGGATTCTCTGCAGATAGTCCTTGGGGCTTGCAGTGCAAACCCAGCATCCTGGAAAAAGGTGACGTTGCCAGTCTGTGCATTTCCCCCTAGGCCAAAAGCTGGGCGATTACATGAGAGATTTCCAGATGTTTCCAGTTACTTGGAACAAATAGAGGAAGAAAATGGACCTAATAAAATTAATAAAAATTCATGATTGTGGTTTCCTTCCCTTGTGGGCTCCAATTTCCATTTTCCATTCATTTCCAGGTCTGTCCTTGCTGCTACATTACACATGCACTTCTTCATGATGGCAGCTCTGGCACTGAGCCTCATTTCCTTTTCTTATTTCCAAAGATGTTTGATTAGTGTACAAGTTTAACCCTAACAGATGTGCCTAAAGGGGCAGAGCAGCCCCACTCCACTCGCTGTCCTGGGTGCAAAGATCTGAGGAGAACGCTGGATACAGACTAACCTGCCAAAGCCAAGAGCCCTGGAGAAGGAAGGAGCTGGTCCTGAAGGTCTCCAGGATGATGTGGTCTCGGAGGAACACCTCTAGGAGGGCACAGAGGGCTCCAGCAAAGATTGCCACAGCCAGCAGGGAGTGGAGGTGCTGGTCCAGCACAGCACCACTGTAGTCACGGGAACAGAAGAGCAAACCTGCCAAGATCCACCCTGTGTTAGCAAAGGACACTCCGCGATTTGTTCTCTTAAAAACGCACTCTTATGCTCCAGGCCTTGCCATGATCTGCCTTGGGGGGAAGAACCAGCTGCTGTCCCCACCTTCCCTCTGCAATGACCAGGCAGCCTCAGCACTGGCTCTGCTCTGCTCCTGAGGAACCCCTGTACCTGTGGAGGTCCCTGTGCCCCTGTACCTGTGGGCATCCCTGTGTCCCAGCCAGGGCTGCAGGAGGAGCACAGAGATGGGCACCTTGAGCTCAAAAGATGGTGGGGAGTTTTGTATCAGTCTGTGCCTCTGCATCCAATCAAGGCAGGGGGATGGCACCTTTTTGTGACTCTACAGTGAGAGAGCTGCTGGCCACCAGAAGCACAGATCCCTCAAGCATCCCCTGTGGCATCCAGCTATGGCTGGATCCCAAATGTAGGAGGAGCAGGGAGGGCCATTTGTCACATAGCCAGTGCCATTGTGCATCCACACCCCCTCCAGGTCTGCCTTTGTGGCCCTCAGACTGCCCAGGAGCTGTCACACCCATGGGCACTGCAACCTTATTCCATGTCCCCTCCTCCTCTGGCACCAGGCACAATTCACCTTCCACAAGCAGAGCCAGGGACAGTGAGAGCCGGTCCAGGCCAGGGGGCAGCTTGAGCAGGGAGTGCGAGACCACGTCGGTGATGCCAGAGACGAGGAAGAAGAGGTAGATGGTGGAGTAGTGCCAGTGAGTGAGGTCAGTCCAGCTGTGCGTCTTGGGGCTGTACAGCTGCAGGTGGGGACCAGTGGGGACAAACTGCTCCACCAGTATCCCTGGGCAAAGACAGGAAAGGTCACTTTTCCTTATACAAGCGGAAATGACAAGCATGAATGAATGTTCCTTTGCAGGTGTGAAGCTGTAGTGGTGTTTGCCCAGGAGAACGACAGCAAACTCCTCACCCCAGGGTGTGCCACAACCATGTCCCCAGGCCCTCCTATGCCAGATGTTTCCCACTACAAACAGGCCCAGGGTTGTGGGAGAGAGCTGCTGCTCTGAGAGTAGATACTGGGGCAGAGACTCATCACCCTCTCTTACCTACTAGAGCAAAGAGAGCTTTGACGGCGCCTTCGAAGACCTCTGTGCGCCCACGGCCCGGCTGAGTCTCATTGTCACCTTTCCTCCTGCTGTACCTCAGGGGGTACCTCACTGACCACCACAGGCCATAGGCAAAGAAGAAAGTGCCCCGGAGGGCACTGCCCAGAAAGGTTGTTGGCATCGGGCTCATTCTCTGGACCTGCAAGGACAAACAGTGCCTGAGGACCAGCCTAAAGCATCCGCAAGGGAGCTGTTGGGCTGTTCAGCATCTCCCGGGATCCACATCCTGACAGAGCAGGTGCACATGGCTCAGCTGCAAACATGGAGTACCAGAAATGGGATATCAGCACTGGGAAGCTGCCACTCTGCACCACTGTGTGTATGTCTGTATATATGTATTTGTGTGGCTGCATGTAAAATCATCATGCCAGAAAACAATACAGTAGTGCCCAGGAAAGCATAACAGCTATTGGAAGAGGAAGCACAACAAAATTTTTACAGATAAAGAGCAACATGACAATTATTTCTTTAGACAATAAATTTGCTCCAAACTAGGCAATTACCAGGGTGTGAATCTAGTGCTGGATTAGGAGCTCCTGCCAGTGAAGGCTTTTCTGGGCTGTGCAGGAGGTGGCAACCCAGGAAACCATTAACATTTGGAAAAAGAATCTCATGCATATTCCACACGACCTCTATGTGGCACGCAAGTGGTGATTTGACACAAGAGATTTTCCTCTTCCTCGAGGAAGAGCTCGAGGACTAAAAGCATTAAAAAAGCCTTGACTAGGTCAGATCAATGCCAGAATATCAACCAAGAAGGATGGAGAGGAGAAAAGGTACAGCAAATTTATATCCTGCAAAGTATTTCAGCTGATACCAAAATTCCTTAGAAAAATCCCAGTGTAGCAAGCATAGAAAAAAATAAATAATGATCTAAGTGTTTCTAGCATTGTTTTACCTGGGGATGGTCTTGTTCCCTCCAGAAAGACCTCTCTCCTTGCTCTCTGTAAGCTTCTACCACCTAAGGAAGACTCACTTTTCTCCTCCTCACGGGCTTTCCTGTCCTTTTCTGCAGCTTGGATGTGCACAGAGGAAGGCATTACTCATCCCAAAGCTTCCACATTGACCTGCCCTTACATCAAAAATCACATCCTCACTGTGTTTATAAATACCAAAGCAAATCACAAAGGCTGGATGAACAACTCCAGCACGTTCTCCGAGTCCTCCCATGCAGGAAAGTAATTAGGCACTGCAAAACAAGGGTAGGATGTGGTGTGGCAAGTGCCTGAGGTGAGGGAGAGCTCTGCAAGACGTTCTAGGTCAGGTGCAGAGCTGCTGTGGGTCAGATTGGCTCAGCTCTGTGTGGCAAACACAGGACTGGAATGTAGAAACCATTGTCATTCTTTGCATCTCACAGGAAATCTGGGAAAGCCTCAAATCTGTGCTAAGGTTTCCTTTCAGGATGGAAATTACTAAACAGCCTTTTAGGTAGCTGAGAAATGCCCCATCCAGGAGCTGGGGATCAGGGACGACTCTCTGCCCTGTTTTGGTGTCTGCATTAGGGTGAGGTGGCTGATGCCCCAGGAGAGCCCACATCTTTCTTGATTATACCCTGGGCACCCCAGCCAGGACACTTATCTTCCCTGCACAGACATCTACATCCGAAGTGACTAACAATAAAGCACATTCAAGCATAGTACAACTGCATGATATATAACCAAATTTTACCGTTGTCCTACTTGTGACTTTTACCATTGTCCTATTTGTGACTGCAAGGGCAACAGCCTGAAGTTGGAGTGCACCCTGATTGAGAGACATGTCAGGAACGTTAATGTGACATGATGAAGTGGAGGAGAGAAGGAGAGCAGAGACATCCCAGAGCCCAGAAAGGACAAACGTGTCCCACCTGCAGCCCCAGAGGCTGCTCCAAGCCACGACAGCGCCCGGGATTAACCTGGGGATCTGCCACCCCAAATCCACCTGCCATCTCGCCCTTTGTCTGACCCACCAGCAGATCCAACCTGCTGTTTCAGAGCTGTCCCCGGAATCTCCTACCCTGACCCCCCCTCTCCCCAGCTGAGCAGTCTCGTTCTTCCTTCCAGTGCCAGGGACCCTCCTGCTCCACAACCCCTCTGCAGCCCGATCCAGCAAGGCTTTGCAGAGTTGTCATGAGTCTTCTTTGCTTCCCAGTAACTGCAAACAGCCCCTCAACAGCCACCACAGATCCCAGAATGGTTTGGGCTGAAAGGAACCCTAGAGTTCATCTCATTCCAGCTCCCTGGCATGGGCAGGGACATGTTCCACTGGACCAGCTTGGCCCAAGCCCCATCCAACCCAGAACACTTCTAAGAATCCAGCCATGTCCTGGGGCATCCCTCTTGTAGCAGAGATATCCCAAACCACCATCAGATAAGCAGAAGTTTGCATGTAACTAGCTCACTCAATCACAAAAAAACCTCCAATAAACCCAAAACCAAACCAAACCAAACCAACAAAAAATTCCCAGCTCCTTTTATAGAGCAGCCACTATTCTGCAGCAAAAGCAGACGTTTCCAAGCAACAGTCCACTTGCACAGCTCACATATTTGAAACACAGAAAAACAACCCCCCACATCCACAGAGCCCCTCGACCAGCCCAACAAGCCCAACCCTGCCACCCCTGACTTTCCCCACTCACAGGCCATGCTCACATAAAAGCTCATTTAGTCCAAGTAAGTGGCATCCAGGAAAGAGCAGAGACACCAGGTTATTTATTCCTCCCGGGAGCTGGTCTGTCTGTCAGAGCACTTGAAATATGGCTGCAGACAGAAGTTATTACCTGAGCTGCCGTTCTCCCTCCACAGCTGTGTGGCTGTGACGCTCCTGCTTAATCACCATCTGGGAGCTGCCTGCTGTCCTTCCAGACCGTGCCTGCCTGCTCGAGCCTCCTCAGGCCCGGCTGGGGAAGGACAGCATTCCTGCCCAACTTCCAGGCTCCCCCTGGAGCCATTGCAGCTCCAGCTCCATCACCATCCATGATTTTGACCCCACCTGCTCCAGTGGAGGGCATTGCTGCTGTCTCTCTGGGTACACCAGTATTCCCTACAAGCACCTATCAGCATCCCAGGACAGCCAATTTATGTGCAGAGAGCAAGCTCAACACCTGCCCACAGACATTTGGGAGGGTTTTCTCTTTGTGAATCCTTCTCCATCCTTGGACACTCCCAGGCATGGGGCAGCCACAGCTTCTCTGGGCACCCTGTGCCAGGGCCTCCCCACACTCAGAGGGAAGGATTTCCTCCTAATAGCCCATCTAACCCTGCCCTCCTGCCCTCTGGCAGTGGGAAGCCATTCCCCTTGTCCTGACACTCCACGAGTCCCTCTCCAGCTCTCTTGGGGTCCCTCTAGGCACTGGAAGGGGCTCTAAGGGCTCCCCAGAGCCTTCTCCTCTTCAGGCTGAACAACTCCCATCCTCTGCTGTGATGCAACTCCAAAACACAATAACCCTCCTAAAAAAGGGCTAAATATTTATGGCACTACCAGCACCACTTCCAGCAGCCTCACCCACAGCTGTCATCACACTGAACCTTTGTCTGCCATGGATGTTCTCCCCACTTCCCTTCTTTCCAAGTTCCAGCAGCCACATCCATCCCATGGCACAGCTGCTCCATGCAATGTGTGCATGGAAGAGTTTACCTGTGACTCCCGCCTGTCCTTCTCCCTCTCCAGATGTTTCAGCAAGGAGGTTATTACTCAGAAGAGGCAGATAAAGGGAGAAGCCACCACAGGGAGGTGGCCCTCAGACAGGATGTTTGGAGCTGAACATCCTGTGGGGCAGTTCAAAGTACCCTGAGTCAACCACCTTTCACAACCTGGGCCACCTCCTGTCTGCTATTAAAAAAAACCAGCCAACAATTCTCCTGAAGTTTGCCACCAAAATCAGGATAAGCGGCCAATTCCTGTTCCCATGGCAACCATGTATATTCAATGGTCAGGATGGGGTTGGGGATGACTGGGGAAAGAGCCAAGAAGAGATAAGGCAGCAGTGAGGTCTGACAGGGCTCTGCTGGATGTCTGTGAACTGGGTTGCCAGGGACACAATAACCCTTTTAGGGAGTCCAATCTTACAAAATTTGCCTGAGGACAGGAGATTTTGGGCCAGGAACTCACAAACCAGAGCAGAGCCTTTGTGAGCTTCACCTCCCAGCCCACAACAGCTGAGAAGTGCAGGGCCATGGCCCTCTCTCCCCCAAAAGACGAGCAGGCAGGACACAGCAGCCTGTTTCCACTCCTTTTTTCCTCTCTAATACACAACACTGCCCTTCACCAAGCAACAACAGACACAATCCACCTTGAGGCTTCTGCCCATCCCACTGATGGCTGCAGAGATGAGCAGTGCAAATGCTTCAGGCAAATAAACACCTCAGGCCCCCTGATGTTCCCATGTCCTACAGCATCGGGGTGATGGTGCAGAAACGTTCAGCATCACCCCAGAGAACTACCCAAGCCCCTGATCCTGGGGCAGCCACATTCCCAAACCAGCAGTTGTCCCAGGAAGTTGTGTATTGCCAAATCACAAAACCACCCTAAGGAAGCCTGCAGGAGCAGCCCTGCCCAGAGCCAGGCGTGTGAGCCAGCACCCCACAGAAACCCAGGGCTGGAGTAGCACAGAAGCAAAGCAGACTCCCCAGGGTGATGGGCTGTGGTCCAGCACAGCCAGAAAAGCCACCAAGCCATAGCCAGGAGCCTTTTATTCCCATTATCTTCATACCAAGAGGGAGGGAGGGAGGAAGGAAGACAAGAGACTCTGTTGTACGCCCATCACTGCTCACTTCCAACAGTGCCTAAGAAGCAGGATGAGTGGAACAGGGATGAGTACACCTGCAAAAGGGTCCTGGGAAGCCCACAGTAGCAAATTCCACAAATGCAGTTTCACCCAAGCTTAGGAACATGTTACAACATTAAATCCAAGCAGAGGGAGAAATATACCCTCATAGGAGTTCTTCCTTACAGACCTACACCTGAAAATAACGCAGAACAAAAACCATACCTCGTTTGCCAGGAAAAAAAGCAGCACCACCATCTGCTGAAAGGAGACCTCTTTCAACTCAGTTTTTCTTTCTGCAACTGCCCACCTCCACAAACCACTACCCCAAAGGGCAAGAAGAGTCAAGACCTTGGAGAAAGTGGGGAAAAGTGAGGTGGGAGTGCAGCAGCTGGAGAGTGGCAGGAGGAAACAAGGGCCAGGTGGGAAGTGTCTACACAGAGGATCCATGTGACTTTTTCCATAAAGGGCCAGTAAAGAGTAAGGGCCAGAGAAAAAGCTTCTATGAAAGGGGCAACTTAAGTTACAGACAGTGAAAGAAGGTTTCAGCACCTTTGAGAAAAGGTGGTTTCTTTTAAACCATCTTCATGAGAAAAATGAGGATTTAACTCTGACAGGTGGTTGGGAGAAAAGATAGCAAATCCTCCAAAATCCCCAAGCAGGTCATTGACACTCCGTGCATGCTAAAATCACCGTGGGCACAAATAGATGTGATTCCATTTCAGTTCCTTAGGGAATAGACACCTTCTTACTCCTAGGAAAAGACTGAGGGTGGCAGAGCAGTGTCTGACCCCCTCCAGCTCCTCAGGCTAAACCTGAATTGAATTTGATTTTTTTTTTCTTTTTCTCTCAGCTGTAACTGCAACATCTTCTCCCTAAAAGTTCATCAACAGCCTCAGTGCTAATGAAAAAATGTGATAATGTTTGTCTCCTTCCTGGGGGTGGTGGGAGGCACAATCTAATTAAAGGTTTGCCAGCAGCTCGAGTGTTGCAGATGGATGGTTGTTTGGGAACTGCAGAGTATTATTATGATGGTGATGATGATGGTGATGAATGTTAACACCAGCTTTCATAAACAGGCATCAGGAGGTAAAACAGGTGGTAAAAGCAGAGGCAGGGCTTGTTCTGCTGCTACACCTTCATTTCAGCCTCGTGTACAAGTGGCTGTGCGGGGAGGCCGTGGGAGATGCTATCTCTGCCCCAGGAATGAGTGGCTTGTGGATGGGCTGTGCTGACTCCTGATGAAGGGTTTGTCTTTCCAGGTGCAGGAAAAGCAGCTGCCAGGACCTTTGGCTGCTTTGGGGCTCCTTTGTAAGAGAAGGGCAGGATCAGCAGCTTCTTCCGGCCGTGGATGAGCAGGACACCTGAGTGACAAAATCAAACATCAGGCTACAGTTACCCAAGGAAAAAACGCCCCTGAGACACCACCTGGGGCATCCTGCTCTTTTTTAAATCAGTGTAGATATGGATAGAAACACAACTCCAGCCCACTCCAGCTGCATGGCCAATGGGTCCAGTACAATTTAATTCCATTTATAGAATCACAGAATGGTTTTGATAGGAGAAAACCTCCAAGATCATCAAATGTTGAGAAAGATGGGACAGGAAGGGCTTAGAGATATGATTGCCTGGTAAGAAATACTGGAGATGTAAAACCTGTGAGTGAAATAGAAATGAAATTCAGCTCTGAGATGTGATCATGGCAGGCAGGAAGACGGGGATGAGCTGCAGATGGGTGGAAGGACAGAAAACAAAAGGACCCAAGGGTGCAGCCCCTCTCCAGCCTGCCAAGGCATCAGGGAAAAGGTGGATAAGAAAAGTCTCTTTAGAGTTTAGAATACAGGATGATGTGGTGATAGAGCAGTTCTCATGGGCTGCAGGCAAAGTCTGTAGGTTTTGTATCTGGCGCTGGTTGGTCACTGTAAATTAGAATATTCAACACAAAAGGAGATGGAATGTAACAAGGTCCTCACTCTCTCTTACCCCTCTGACCGTTCTGACCCCTGCCCTCTTACCTGCCCCAGCTCTCTTAGCTCCCTTACCCCTGCCATCTCCCTCCCCTCACCCCCTCTCTCTCCCTCTCTCTTTGTGGTTCCCTCCAGCCCAGGCTGGTGGCTGAAGGCAAAGCCCTTTTTACCCACGACCCTTGCAATAAACCCACGTGTTTCTAGAATATCTCAAGTCAGCAGAGTTCCTTCTCCCTGCCCTCCATGGATGTTCCTACAATCAAGTCCAAATATTATATGCTGAAAAACATGATCCAAAACAACTGTTTGATATTAATGTTGTGTTAAAAGCAAGTCTCCATCTAGGACTCTCCTAAAATATCCACCACTCAAGAAAAAAATGTGAGGATGGCGTATGGTTGCACCTCTACATAATAAACCATTTCTGTACCACTGATCCAGACACCTTCATACCTTGTTTGGTTTACCTAAACTATTTACAAACGGATTTTAGTTGTAATGAAGGTCATTAATTCTCATGCAGAAATGAACCCAAAATGTATTTCCATCCTTAATCACAGGCTGGATCTCTCCTCCTTTGCTGACCTTCATACCTTGGAAAAGAATGTGCTCCAGAGCTGGAAAACAAATTAGTGAGTGCTTTGCTGACAGTCCTGGGATGTTTGTGGGAGCAGGGAGTTAATGAGGCAAACAGAAACCATTCCAGACACTGGGTGCTGTGGCGGGAAAAGGGCTTTTTTTGCCATACAGTGACAGGGGCCAAAGAAGGGAGGGGGGAAAGGAGACAGCAACTTAATTAAGAGCTGTGAAGAATTAAATAAACCCTATCCCTCTTCCAAAAGCAAGGAGTGCTTTTAAAAACCAAAGTCAGCTTTCACTTTTGTGCCCTGGAATGGAAAAAAACCTCTGGCTTTCGGGGGTGGGAAGGAGGAAGATAACTGCATCCAGCTTGGATCCGTTCCCAGTCCAACTGCAGCTGCTGCCCTCCCCTGGCTGTTTAATGGGAATAGTGATGCTTGAGCTGTTTCCTGAAAGAAAATAATTCACAAAAGACCAGAAATAATTCAGAGCATCATACAAGGCTTTTTTGCTCTTCAATGATCCCATCCCTGTCCCGCAGCACTCCTGTTAACTCAGTTTGTCCCCTGCCCCATGGTGTGGAGTCTCTGCCATTAGCAGGTGGCATTGCCAGGATGGGCTGTGTCTCCTCTTAGCAGACAGAGGAATTTGTGACGTTTGGAAAAACAATTATGCCTTGGCAGAAAAGAAGATATCTACAAAATGCTCCTCATGTTCATTGGTTACAACTCATGAGACCCAGTCATGACATTATGGGATGGATTTACAGAGATGCAGCTCTGCTGCTCCACTGTCACCGTGCCCAGTCTGTTCGCCCCTCCCAGATCCAGCCCCACAAAATAAACCAGCCTAGCAGTGGATACACAGGAAAACTGGCATTCAAGGAAAGCTGTTCTTTATAGCGCTGTTAATAAGCAATAAAATCCAGGCTGCAGTCTGTGACAGGCTCTTTGCACAAGGGAAAAAGGGTTAAAGGATGAGCTTTGCCTTCCCCTGGACCTGCCAGGAGCTGCTTTTCTGTGCAGCCATGGACATGAGCACAAAAATCTCCTGCCATCGCATCCCCCAGTGCACAGCAGGGAGATCTCAGTGCAGAGCATCCTTCCAGCCCTGGGGTTTGAGACATGAACAGTGGCAATTTACCTTATGCTGGTGGTTATTTTACTTATTTATATATATATATATATATTTAAATATATATATATTAAAAAAAAATCCCCATACTACTAGCATATTTTCCTCCTGTCTAGAGGGTGACATTTTCAGTCACTTTTTGCAAGAAATTAGCTAGTAAAGGCAGCCTAAAAAACAAACCATGTGTCTGTTTCATCTTGCTTTCCAAGCTGAGGGGGTTTATTTTCAATAGAAAACTGGGACATTTCATGAATCCCTGCAGCATAGTTGTGTATCTTGCAGTTCCTTCAGGTTTTGCAGGTCTGAGGGATGGATTTTTCTAAGCAATCATTACACACTCTATAATTTATCATCTTAAATTTAAGGATATCGGCTCAATGAGAATTTTTATTTCACATTTATTTACTCTCTTAGCCTTTAAGTGAACATGAAAATGATTAACAAACCCCATCTTTAGTTCAGAGCTCCAGTAATAACATTTGTATTGTGTGCAATCAAGGCCTGGTGTTGCAAAAATTGCCATAATCTCACATTCAACACTCTCCCACTTGTCCTCCTTGGGGTGATGCCTTGCTATAGAGGTGCATGACCTCAGCCTGGAGATTTCCCTGACTTCAGTCACGGCAGGTCAAAGCCTCCAGGCTCTTGGCAAAGTCAGCTGGCCAAAGGATGCCCTCCATCCCTATGGGAACACACGGGGGAGCCCATAGAATGAAGTAATCTTATAATTTGATTTTCCATGCTTTGTTTTGTTGCTAAAAATCCCTTCAAGCTGTGCCTGTTTCTGAGTCTGAGATATTCAGGTACAGATGGAGGGCAGCCACCTCTGTGTGCTCAGCCTTCCTCCCAGCAGCACCATGGGGGCACCTCTCACTCTTCTAAAAAAAAATATTCTATTAGATTTGTTTCTTCTGGAAAACTTTTCAGGTATTTGGAGCAGGAGTTTGCACCCTCTTCACTCTTCATCAGAGCCGTTCAAGAAGGCAGCCTGGGAGCTGCTGCTGTCGCCCTTCTGCTGCCGGACCCCCAGGCTGATGTAGGGCTCTCCACTCCCTCTCCAGAGCCTCTGGAGACAGCTGTAGCACAGATGCAATAAATCATTATTAGAAAAATCCCCAACCCGATGCCACTCACTCAGCAGAACCCTCATTCTAGAGGTCCTAAAATGCTATTGATGGGGAATTGAGTGGTTTTTGTTCTGTTTAAAGTCTATTTGATGGCATGGACTGAACTGTCTGTTCTGTAGCTCACATAGCATCCCTTAAAATGGGATGATCTTCCCATCCCCTTGGAGAAGCCAAATGGGGAGCAGGCAATGTTTTACCTCTGAGAATTCAGTGACCTTCAACCACTTTGAAGCCCTTGCAAGGCAGGGGATGAAGTGTCAGGGGGTCCTGGTAATGCTTTGTGTCTCTATCAAATTAAAGTTTGACTTCAGCACCCAGTGCAGAGGAAGATAATCAGTGTGACTTCCAGGAGCCAGGACTCTCTAGGACTCAGTTTTTGACTTCTCCCCGTCTCTCACTGACACTGTTTTGCATTCTGTGCACTCAACTTCCCTAAAACCTGCAGTAGTTTTGGACTGCTTTGATTGGTGCTGCAGGAAGGGCTGAGTTACATCTGCCTCACTGCAGACACCCCACCCTGCCTGCCCACCCCAGACCTGCCCCTGTCCCAGCCCTGTCCCAGCCCTGTCCCAGCC
>VWZU01019080.1:167719-214150 GCA_013397095.1 Sterrhoptilus dennistouni
CAGCCCTGTCCCAGCCATACCAGTAGGCCAGGGTGTAGTTCACAGCCACGATGGCCACAGCAGCTGCCCAGTGCCAGAAAAAGCACATTGTGAGGAACATGATGTTGCTGTGGTCGCTCTCATCCCACGCTGGTCCTCCCCATGGCTGGAACAGCACAACACCAATCTGGGTGGAATAAGAAGTTGGTGGAACAATTATGTTGGGAAAAAAATTTATAGAATCCCAGAATGGTTTGGGTTGGAAGGGACCTTAAACAACCTGTGCCAGAGCATCATCACCCTCACAGAGAGTTACCTGTGTTCACCACCACCTTGGTGGTGACTGAGGAACGTGAGCCCTGACCAGGATGGAGGTTTTTGCTGAGAGAGTGAAGTCCTTCCTTGCAATGAGAGGCCACACAAATCCAATCTGTGCCCAAGATATCTTTTTCTGTTCGATATCCAGACACAATTGTCCCTCAGCATTCCAAATTCCAAGCCATCCTTTAGAAACCCCAGATTTAGTATTTTATAAACTCAGCCTAGTTTTGACCTCTGAATAAAGGCTGGTTTGAGCTGGTGCAGCCTTGAACAAGAGAAGGGAAAGTTGTTTGGTTTTGAGGTGGTTATTTTGGTTGGTTTTTTGTTTCTTTTTGGTTGGTTGGTTTGGTTTTGATTCTTTGGTCTTTTTTTTTTTTGAAAGCTGAGTTTTGAGAGCAATTATCTTCAACTGATTTCTTTGCTTTTCCAACTCCTACCAAAGCAAGCAGCTGGCTGTATTTTAACACAGCTGTTTTATTGCTGGTGGGGTTTGTATCTTTCCACTAAACCAGAGGGAGGGCTGCAGGGAGCACTAGACACATAAAGCAATTAGCACTTGGTCGTTAGGTACTGCAAAATGTTGCTCACTTGCTTTCACTCTTCCCCCTGGAGAAGCAATAAACCAAAACAAACAGCTTTTGCAGCAGGAGCAGCCATCAGAGATGACCTGTAATAAGTAAATTTTCATTTTGGGTTATGAGCTATTTACGAAGCGAGCCTGGCAAAATAATCCTTGGGAGATGTGTGATTGATGCATGATGTACAACGTGTTCCCCTCTTTTCCCTTGGCCCCGTTGCTCTCGGAAGGCAGAACGGACCTGCCAGAACCACGTTCCCTGGACAATGGTCATGCTGGCCCGGAACATCTCCAGGACAATGTTGTCTCGCAGGAAAACCTCCAGCAGGATGCTGCCCGTCCCGGCGAAGATGGCGATGAGCAGCAGGGAGTGGATGTGCTGATCCAACATGGGCCGGTGGAGGACGTGGTAATAGAAGAGACAACCTGCCAAAACACGAGCTCTGCTTAGAGCAGCACTAACAACAGCTGTGGCCACCCAGCTGAGTAAATCACCTGCCTGGATGGCAAACTGAGACAGGCCATCAGAGAAAGAAGGGATTCTACACAGCACCATCCCCCCCCTCGGCCTCCTGGCATCCCAGACTGCTGGAACCATGGGATGTCCAGCCTTGGGGCAGGAGGATCTGAGCAATACAGTGATCAAGGACACGGTGGTTTTCTTCCCACGTCTGTGCCATCACCTCTTCAGATGATCCTTCCCTTCTAGCCAGGCTTCTGCTGTGTCCTTTCTTGTTGCTAAACGTCACCATTTTTTGGGAGCTGTAAATGATTGATCTCCTGGTCTTACATGCCAGATTGTGCATGTGGAGCTGCCCCTGCTGCTGCCTCAGAAACTGCTGGTTTTGGGAGGGGAGAAGTAACAGGAGCTGTGCCTTCATTAAGGAGGGTTCTATGTAAACAAGACCTTCTTTCCCCATGGCACAGTGTTGGAACTAGATGATCTTTAAGTTTCCTCCCAAGCCAAGTCTTTTTATGATTCTGTGATCCAAGACAGGTCTGGAATCCTGGCTGGTGACCTGTAGGGCAGTCTGAGGACAGAATGATATTCATGATGTGCTGAAGCCGAAATAAATCACTTCAAATTGCCACGTGCCACGCAAGCAGACGAGGTTAATGATGCCTGCAGTGCAGTTAATGGCTCTCAGGGGAAATGTGGGGTGGGAGAGCAGCCTGTGGATGGCAGAAGAATGCAGAGTCCACCAGCCATTTATCGTAACAAGGAACCTCGTTCTGCTGCTCTGCACCAAAGTAGCCCCAGAAATCCCAAACCAGAACCTACCTGTGACTGCATTGCCATCTCATTCCATCCCACCCTGCCATAATATATCCCCTACAATGTGTCCTATCTCCAGGGGCATCTGGAGCCATACCTCCATCAGGAAAATTTTAGTCCTTATCTGACTTGGTCCCCAATATCCCTCCCCAAATTAAGCACCACCTTCTACCCACCTTCAACGAACACAGCCACGGCCAACATCAGGCGATCCAGACCCTGGGGCACCGCCTGGGAGATGTAGGTGAGAACATCCACCAGCCCAGAGAGGCCATAGAAGAGGTACATGGTGGTGTGCTGCCAGTTCATCAGCTTCACCCAGTCGTGCTGCTCCCCAGTGTACAGGTACAGGTGGGGACCATCAGGGACGAACTGCTCTGCCAGCATCCCTGCAGGACACCCAAGAACAGGGAGTTTCTGGGGGTTTGGAGACTGAGGGTTCTGCTTGAGACTACTCCTTGATGCTGGGGGTTCTGAAGCAGGAGCTGGTGAAGTTTGCATTAGGGAGAAAAGACTGGATAGAAAAATCAGGCCTGTGTTTAAGGGCAGCTCAGCTTTGGGAAGGGGTATGGAGACTTGCCTTTCCACATCAAACCATAGCAGAGATCAAGTCAAGATAGACATCAAGGATGCATCCCAGGCTTCCCAGGGGAGAGCTACAATCACCATGCTTGGAAGTGTTCAAAAACATGCAGATGTGGTGCTCAGGTTCATGGTTTAATGGTGGACCTGGCAGTGGTTAGTGGTTGGACAATGATCTAAGAGGTCTTTTCTAGCCTTAGAGATTCTCTGATCCTTTCACATCTAGACCAGTTTCTCTGGAGTCCGGGCTCCTGTACAGCCACCACTACAGGCCAGGTGAATACTGGCATAGCAAGTGAAATATAACCCTTACCTATTAGAGAAAAGACAATTTTGATTCCCCCTTCAATGGCATCCACACGCCGGAAACAGTAAGTCCTGTGGGGTTTCTTATTTACTTTCTGGCTGAGGTACCTCAGTGGGTATTTCACAGACCACCAGAGCCCAAAGACCAGGAAGAAGCTGCCTGGAAGTGCGTGACCCTTAAAATTCGCCATCCTGTCCACCTCCTCTGACTACAAGGCAAAGAAAAACAACGTCATTATTCAATTTACACAAGTTATTTGGCATAACACTGGGAAAAAAATAGGATTTCCCTTTCAGAGAGGACTGGAGTAGGATTGACCAAGCACATGGGAATAGGAAGGAGCACTAGGAACCCCTGGGACTTCTCTGAGGTCCTTGCCCCAAGATTAGGAAATGTCAAAAAAAGCTATAGTTGTCTCAAAAAGGCCCCAGATCTACTGCAATGTCTGACACATCCCAGCCTAAACCTTTAATTCCAAGGATCCCTCTCAGCAGTAGGTATTGCTTTTCTTGCTCTTCTGCAAGTATGAGAATAAGGATCTGCTGTGGACCAGGGCAGGGTGGGATTTCTGGGACCAGGTAGGAGAGATAATACACAGGGAAAACGGGAACATCTAGGGGTAAACAGCAGAGTGTTTCTGTAGCTGCATGAACAGCCACAGAAGTGGTGTGCAAAGTCCAAAATTTTTAAAAATCTCTGGAATTATTTCAGGCCATGGAAGAGGTGAAAAATACCCTGCAGGTATTCCACAAACCAAAGCATTTTGTTAAAAATATATCTTCAAAAATACCCCAAAAGCTGCTTGAAACAAAATATTGTGGGTTTGGGCAAACAAATCAAGTAATTCCCTGCATCCTGACCTGCTCACACTCCTTCTTCCCTTTCCTGAGCATCCCAAAACCAGGACTTGCACCCAGCTGCTGGAGCCTCTGTGCTGGGGTGCACACACACAGTTTGCAGGATGCTGGGGGACCCATTTCCTGGGAGGATTACAGTAATTAAACCCAGCCAGCTCCTGTTTGCTTAATTAGGTTGAGAACTGATCAGCTCTTCCATGTGGGCTCAGCCATTTGTTTGAGGGCTGCCTCGGTGGGAGGTGGTGTCAGGCGGGGCAATTAGGAATGTTATAACTGGTAATGAAGGCTGTGCTGCTGGTGGCCAGGACTTCCTTCTCTGTTTAGTAGCTTCTCTGTGCCAATCCACACTTGACACTGGGCAGAAATGGTCTCCTTTATGGAGTGGATGCTGTCCCTCCACAGAGCAGGAGTTGCATGGTTTGGAGTTGGATCTGACCTCCCCATCACAGACATCCTGATTCTCCCAAAACTGCCTTCCCCAGCAGCATTTTGGGCCTCAGTCCCCACTTGCTGAAAATATAAACCAAAAAATGTTCTTATTCTGCTGTTGCACAAGAGATAATTTGCGTGTGGGGTTAAACATGAGTTGTTGCTGTCAGGCTTGGAGAAAGGGGGTTGTTTCTTTGGCTTTATTACTATCTGATTTCAGGTTGGTTTGTCCCAGGGACACCTTGTTTCACCCCTTGAAGTCCGTGGCTGGTGCAGATACCATCTCCCAGAGGAGTCTGTCCCTGAGGAGGAAAACCCAGTGAGTCAAAACTAATCTCCTAAATCCCTGCAGCCAGCCTGCCTGATGTGAGCTGGTTTAACCAAACAGCTAATCCAACAGCTCGAGCTGGCAAACTCTGGCTCCATGTGCAAACATCACCCCGGTAACACGCAGCCACAGATGGCAGCACATGAGCCCAGGGTCCCTGAAGTGCCACCAGGCTGGTTTCCATCCTGCCTGCACCAAGCCCTTAGGGGGGATTTAATCTGAGAGTGGAAAAGCTGTACATGGAGAGGGCACGGTATGAGCTGGCAACTTTGCAGGTCACTATTAGCACTGCGGGGTTCTGCCTTATTTCATTACTTAAAAGAGAAGATTTATTGACAATGGGTGCATTGGGTTATTAAACAGAAAATCAAAGCAAGATGCTGTTTACCAGCAGGGCTGGCACAGTCCAGTGGGTTTATACAATCACCTTTGTGTTCCTTTGAAAGGGACAACTGGGGAATGGGAGCTTCCACCTGTTTCCCTGTGATTAAGGGAGCAGCATTCCCAAGCCACGGAGAGGGCTGAAAAATCAGTATTTTCTGGGTGGGTAGAGAATCTATTAATATACATGAAATGGGGATAATGGCTTTAAAGTGAAAGAGGGGAAATTTAAATTAGGTACAAGGAGGTAAAACATCAGGGTAATAACCAGAAGCAGAACCAAACCCATCCCAGAATACCACAACAAGAAGGATTGCAGGCATATCATGCTGTATTAAGGCTATAATTATAACATGACCACAACAGTATACAGTCAAATATATAACTGATGTAGCTCTTGCAGTTACATATTAATGGCTGATATAAAGTGAGACCTGATGGTTTTCCACCTGAGATGGATGCAGTCAAACTGGGATGGCTTAAAGGATACAGTGATCAATCACAATTAAAAGTTCAGCTAAATAGGGTATACGCAGACACCTTACAGTGCTTATGTGATCTGGGCTGAGCTCAGGGGGTGTTGGGGACTCTTTTGGGGTTGCTGGTCTCCTTTCCTGCCTGACGGCAGAGAGTGCATGGCTCAGCTGGGACATGTGACCAGCAAAACTATTTCTCCTGCTTCTCTTCCTCCTCTGAAAACATGCAATGGGTAAGCACAAGGGAAAAAGCCAACCACAGTTATGTTGGTGCCCTAAGGCAAACAGCTCTTTTCTATCCCTGTAGCTCCAAAGTGAGTTACAACCAGCAGGGAAAAGAACAAGCCAAAAGTCCAGTGAGTGCTGGTGTTGGTGACCACAGCCACCATCCCAGGGCATCCCTGCTGAACTTTATCCCTCTTTCCTCATTAGCCAGCCATGTTTGGCAGCACCCCATGTTCCTGCTAGCCTGTCATTCGTGTTCTTTGGCGCCGTTTATTATGGCGCCCCAGGCTGTCTCTGCTTAATGATTTACTGTTTCATCTGCTCTCATCACCTCCCAGAGGAGCTTGTTTTTCCTTGGTTTGTAGTTAATGCACCCAACCACCTGGGGAGGCATCTGGATGATGGTAAGGGTAAGGAGCCTGAGAACCTGATTAGGCTTTCACCTCCTTCTCACACTACCCTGGGAGCCCCAAAATCTCTTTTTAGCCAAAACCTAGGCCATTCTACTATTCCAAATGTCTTGTTTGGTTTCCTGAGGGTGGATTTGTTTTGTTTTGTTTTTTAAGTCCATTGACAGTGTCTCAGTCAGGGCATCACTTCCATTTTCCCCAGCTAGGAAATTACAGTGTGAAGTTCACCAGTGGGAAGAGCTGATAGCCATCACCCTACAATTAACTTTGTCCTTCAACCTGTGTGAATGAGGCAGTTCAGACACACCAGAGCTGGTTTGCTCACCGTAGGACCTGTGCTTTTCTCTCAGAGCATCTGTGTGTGACAGGGGTGGTCCCCAGGGAAAGACTGACTCAGGGAAGAGGAGAAATGTCTTGACTTGCAAAAACACCACCCAGGCTGAGCTCAGGCTGAGGAGGGGAATGCCACTGAGATGTGTATCTGGAGATAATAAAGCTATTTCCAGCCTTCCAGAGGGGCTCCTGAGTTGAATCTGCAGCTGCAGGAGCACATCAAACCCCAACCTACAGACTGACAGCAACTGGGGTGCTGTGCTCAAAAAACCATCCTCAGTCATCCCTTTCCCTACCCCACGTGTCCCCCGTGTGTCTCCCTGAATACAACATAACCCCCCAGCCCAAATCTGGCACCTGATGGGGGTGGCAGTGCCCAGACACAGGGGAGCACAGAGAGATGGCAGGAGGCACCCAAAGGTATCAGGAGAGGCATCGCTGACAGTGATCAGCTCCCCTGTACCCTGGGCTGCCTCACTCATTACCAGCATTGTCTTATTTGTCTGCAGAGGCACTTATAATCATAGCAGCACTTTCATTAGCTCCCACAGGAGCTAATGCATTAATGTCAAGCTAAAAAACACATTCTGAACCATTTCATCCCATTATCATCGGGTTCTCTTTTTCCTCTGTCTCTGTCTGCACCAGGGAGTGTTACCAGTGACACCAAGCAATCATCTTCCTCATACTGGTGAGCTCAGCTGCAGCCTCAAAAGCAGGAAAGCAACCATTCTGCCTCTAAAGAATCCTTAAGGGGTTTGGACTTAGGTTAAAAAAAAAGTCATCATTGGAAACTATTAGGCTCAATCGTCAGGAAATATGTGAAAGACCATCAGGTACTGCAGGAGCTGCAGCCAGAGAGCACAAACTGAAATAATCCATCCTCCTGAAATAAGAAAAATTCAACATGGAAGTTCAAACAGGGATGAAAGCTTTAAATTCAGGATGCTGGATTAGAAGTCTATTTAATAGACACAATGGATCCATCTGGAAAGAGACACTGAAGGAGAGAGATATAAAAACTAGTGATGGAGAGGTTATACAGCTCTCTGCTTCTTCTTCCTTATGCTGCCTCTATTTGTCTCCTGTTTTATAAGTCCCTGGTTTGGATTCACCATCCCTATCCTTGCTCTGAGCCCTGCCATCAGGGAAGCAGCAAGAAGCTACATCCCAGCAAAGAAAGCTGAGAAATAAAATAAATTAGCCAAAGGCTAATTACAGGGGGTCAGAACGGGCACGTTGTCATTCTTTCTCTTGTGACCTGCATTTGTTTATTTGTGGTTTTAAGACAGTGAGGTCTGACTTTAAAAATTATCTGTTTGGGGAAATGCACTTTACCATATCAAAAGCCATTTTTCTTTGCCTCTATGTAATGGTAAAGAGATTGAAGTGCTTTCTAAAGGGGTGAGTGCTATCACCCGAACTGCCTCCCTTGCTCCACGATATGTTATGGGGCAGCCCTGACTCCAATAACCTCTCACAGGTACCAGCCCAAAATAAATTCAAACCCAGCATTATCACCACCAAAAATGCCACAAAAATCAGTGTTTATAGAATCCTAGAATCACAGAACAGTTTGGGTTGAAGGGAATTTCAAGATAGGTTCCATCCCCTGCCATGGACAGGGACACCTTCTGCTAGACCAGGTTGCTCCAAGTCCCTTCCAGCCTGGCCTTGAACTCTTCCAGGAGTGGGAAAGCCACAGCCTTGCTGGACTCCACAACTTCTCTGGGCATTTTCCAGAGAGGAGATGAATGCTTGTCCTCAAATTGTCCCAATTGCCCCAGAATGTGACACAGCTTAAGCACTGTGTGTCTTTATCATCCCTCAAGGTAAACTATCCAAGACAAAGGATTAAAATCATTTCCATTGCAATATACACCCAAAATATCCATAAAACACATAACCCTAAGCCTGCTGAGTACCACAGCTTGTCCCTGGGTGTCCCAGAGCTGTGGTCCCCAACATCCCCCTCCACAAGCACCTGGAGCCTTGGCCATTCCATCCTGCACTGCCAAGGTCAGGGCTTGGTAGTTTTTAATGATATCCCAGTAGGAAGAATGGAAGAAAGAAGAGGAAAAAAAAATCTTTCCCTGCAGCAAAGGTGGCCCTGCCCACAGCAAGGGAAGTGGCACAAGATGAACTTTAAGGCCCCTTCCAGCCCAAACCATTCTGGGACTCTACGAATCCAATCTGTGAGGTCTTAGGCACTAGAAGTGACTTTTCCGGGCATTTCTGTGGGTAGAGGAAGGTGGGGAGGGAGTTGTTGGTTCAGCGCACGCAGCAGCAATTTTGGTTTGGCTGTGAGACAGAGGGTTTGCATTTAATTTGGCTGGGAGTGGAGCAGGGAGCCAGCAGGGGCTCCTTGCAGGGTGACAAGGGGGTTTGGGGGCCTCCTGTTTTCCCGGCTCTCACCTCTGCCTGCTTTAGGGCCCCACATATCATGTTTATTTTTCAACTTCCTCCTCGGAAAAAGTTTCTGTGGGCTTGCTGGGCTGTCCCATTGCCTCCCAGCCCAGCAGGGACAGCAGCCAGTCACCAGTGAGCCCCTCCGTGGGGACCTCAGAGAGGGGGACACCTCGGTGGGCTGAGGACACTGAAATCTCTGTCAAATTTGCTTTCCTAAGGGAAGAGGTGGTTCACCCGCCCTGACCCCTCTCTTCTCTCCCTGTGGAGTTTGGATGCCAAATTGAGGGGTCCATAAAGGGCAGGCAGGGGGTCCGTTCCCATCCCATGGTGACCTCGCCCCTCCCTGTGCCAGCTCCTGCCAGCAGAGCCTTACCTGTCCTGGTGATCCTGGTGCTGCACCTGCTCCCAGGTGATCTGTGCTCCTCCCCTGCCTGTGCTGCCTGCCTCACCTGCCTCCTCCCTGCCTCCCAAACCCCAGCTGGGAGGGAAAGGACACAGAAATCACCCACGCCTGGGCACAGCAGGGGTTTAATTTGCAGTTTTCTCCCACAAAAGTAATCTATGATTTGCTGAATTCTGGCTGTTTTAAGGCCTTTCCCCTCCAGATCTTAATTTTCTCAGATTTTGTACAATAATTCAATTTCTTTCCATCAGAGTCCCCCATCACCCAGGTCATGCAGGGTGGGATACAGGAGAGCTCTGTGAGCTCCCCTGGATGAGCCATTACCCCCAGTCCCAGGTGCCTGCACCCCTCATCCCCAAAACTGCATTAATTATTGACTGGATTAACTCCTTCAGAGGACTTCATTTTCCATTTTCCATGTTTCCCAGGTTTGATGGATGCTTCTCCCAGGATCCTCACTCATAACCCGTATTTCAACTCCAAATGCAATTTTCTGACCAGGCCTCCTATAAAACTGAGTTCATCCTTAACAATATTTTCCACTTTCCTCTCCAGCCCTGCAAGTGCTTTACAAATGTTAAATAATTAACCCTCACGACACCCTTGGGAGGGAGGGAAGTGTTATTATGACTATTTGTAAAGGAGACTCTGACAGGGCCTTCTGTGCTCCAGCCCTGGGTTTTACTCACTTTTAGGGAGCAGCACTGAGAGCAACTACACCTGCCACAGGGAATTTATAGTATGAAAGCTTGATTTTAATGTTTTAAATATATCCACCCTGATTTATAAATGACTTGAGGTTTAGAAGAGCTGTCTGCCAACCCTGTCTTTTTCTTTTATTATTATGTTACTATTTCTATTTATTGACATCAAATCTATTCCCTCTCCTGGTCCCACAATGTTGTTTAAACAGATGAACTCTTAAATAATAAATAATTATCAATTAATCCATCCTTTCTCACCTCCCAGAGAGGAAAGTGCTGCTGGAATGGAGGAAGCATCCCACAGTCATCCTCTCCTTTATCAGTGGTGGGGTTGGATGCCCAAACCCTCTGTGTTTTTCAGGTGGGATAAATAAAATTTTCCAGAGGCAAAAGCCAAGCTGCAGGGATTTCTTGTCTCTTCATTAAATTGTTTCACAAATGTCCCAGGAGCCTGATGATGTTTTGTGTCCCACAAGCCATGGAATAAATCAGAATTAATCAATGGGTTTATACTCACTGTGCTCCAGGCACATAGAAGGATTTACCCCCAGAAAAATACCCCCCAAAACTGAGGCTGAGGAATAAATGGGAGGAAAACAATTGTTGAAATGGAAGGCCTGGGAAAAATTCAGAATTATTCAGCTTGAGAGTTGCTACAAGTTCATTTAAAAAAAAACAAAAACAACCCAAGGGATATCAAAAAAATGCAAATGAGACCCAAAAAAATGCAATGGAAAAGTCTTGCTCATGAGTGATGAAGTTGCTGCAGCTGTTACATAAGAAAGGCTGAATTTGGCTAAAAACTAAACCTCTAGTTAAACCTGGCTCTGAAATGGGAGCTTGTTCCCACCCAAAGCTCTGCCGAGTTACGTTGGTGTTTCTTGGCTACCAGGAAATTTGCACCTTCAAATATTTGCAGAGCAAAATCACAGGGTGTGTAGGGGGGTGGATCTTACTCTAAGGAAACAAATAACCTCCGTGTGTGCATTTATTTTAGTAAAGACCATCCCTGATCCGGGGTTATGCAGAACCCTGGCAGAATGTCTCATTTCCAAGTGGTCCTGAACAATAATTTCCTGATAAGACACATCAAAACCTGACATCATCTCCAACTTACAGCCACAACTTCCTAGAGCTCAGCCACTCCTAAAACCTTCACAGTTCCTTAGACAGCCTTGAAACATGTATGTAAAGGCTGTAAATTCTTCAAACCTGTGTTCATTTAACATCCACAGGCACTGGGCTACCACTGCAGGTGGGAGTTCTGGTCAGGACAGCACATCCAGCCTAAAAAACCAGTCCTGATCAGCAACTTGTCTAAATCTTACTGCCTTTCCATGAAATCAGTCCTGAAAAAAAATTCAGAATTCCTATTCTAGGAATTTTTGAAGCCTCAAAAAAGCTCTTTTGTGTCCTACCCATCTCTAATTTTCCACCTCCTGATGTCTATTTTCTCCCTGCTAATCTCACGCAGAGCTGCAGCTCCTAAACATACCCATAGGAGATCTGGCAGCAAAAAACACCCTGGCAGTCTCTTCACACCAACATGCAAAGCTAGGAATGACCAAGAGAACAGGAGTTCTCTGGGAATCATCTCAGTATTCTGTCTGATTAAACAATACCTGCAGTCTCCATGGATGCAGCCTGGGATGCAGGATGGAGTGTGCTGTGGGAGTGATGCTCAGAGAGAGCTCAGAACAAACAGCTCAGAGAAATGGGGGAAAATGATGGAGTGTCAGTGCCAGGAAATTAGTTCCCTCATTTTCCCGTGCTGGCAGAGGGGATGGGTGAAGGAGTCGTTTCCCACGTGGCCACATATCCGGAGAGAGATGTTGCACAGGCTGCCTGCAGTTTCAAGAGGCAGGAAAGCAAGCTGGCACACTGGCCCGACACAGATATTTGTCTGGTCCCTTTGCTGGAACATCGATGTATTTGCCAATCAAAATGATGATGTCTCATTTTTCTCATCCTCCTCCTGCACCCACAAAACCTGCCTGTTTAATGCAGGCAAAAGGTTTTGTACTTGGATGCTCCCATTTCTAAGTGAGGCACCTCCTGGTGGCACCTCCCTAAGCCTTCCTGGTACCCAGGGGATGATCCCTGAGAGCATCCTCCCATCTCAGGGCTGTTTGTCACCTGTCACTGAGTTCCCAGTGATGCTGAAGTGCCTTGGAACAGGGGAAGGGGCAGAGGCTGCAGCTGCTCCACAGTGCCATCACCTAAATTTGTTCCTCTCCGTGGGCCACTTCAGTCCCCAAATACAGAAAAATGGGGAGCGCAAAGTGCCCTGGGGAGATGACAGGAGACCCACCAGGCTCTGCCCAAAATGTGACCCGATTTTTGCAAATGGGCTGTTCTGGTTGAGGAATGAATTTTGAGGAACGAATTTGCCAGATGGCAAAAGGAGGAGATGAATAAATCCAGCATGGCACATCTGCAGCTGTGCAGAGCAAACAGCATCCAAACAGCAAACAGCATGGAGAACGTGCACAGCCAGGAGGAAAAGGGACTGCTCTGGGGCAGAACTGGGCAAGGAAAGGTGACATAAGCAAAAACAACCCCCAGGAGTGTTTCTGTTACACCCCCTGTGAAAAGATCCGGGACCCCAGCTCGGTAAGAACAGGTGAGAATTAAATAAAGGCAGGGAGGGCTCAGCCCTGAGATGATTCAGCTGCATCAGTCCCAGCTGGATGCCAGAAGTGTAGCATGCTTGGGCGTGGCAAAAGCATTAATAAGGGACAGAAAAGGAAATTTTGGTGGCCAGACAAAAGAAGAGGAAGAGAAAGAGAAGGCAGAGCATGAGAAGACTGACAGGCAAAGGAGAGGAAGGCTCAGGGAGGGGTGGTGAAGGTTAAAGATGAAAACAACAGCACCTAAAAGGAAGCACAAAGTGGCCAGACTCTGTGGGAAATTTAAACAGGATAAAAAAATAGCTCACAGCTGATGAGCAGTTAAAAAAAAAAAAAAAAAAAAAAAAAAAAAAAAAAAAAAAGTGGTAAGGCAAGGAAATTCTTCCCTAAAACACCTCACATGGAGAGTGACTAATCTGGGAGAAGTGCAGGGGAGCTGGGCAGCCCTCAGGGCCATCAACATTGTCCCTGGGAGAGAGGCAAAATTAAATCTCCACGCCCTGGGAGGTTTGGTCTGGGGGTTCCCCCTCCATCCAGCCGCCATCAGCAATGATGGAGCAAGGGCACACCCCAGTGGCAGAGGGAGGAATAGCACCTCCCCAGCCTTGCCACCCCCGCTCAGATCAATTAATAAAGGAAGCGGAATTTGGGGGAAGGAATTAATCCATCTTCAACACCTGGAGCTGGAAGAAATGTCTCTGAGTGACAGTGAGATTATCGGGGACACGAAGCTGTGAGAGACCAGAAGGTTCAGATGTGGTGGGCAGTTTCAGCGGAAAAGAGAGAAAACCAGTTCATCACCTTGACATGTTAACACCGAGCCCTTTGCTTTTGAAATTAGAATTGGCAAGTGTCATCCATAGTGATATTTGTTTTTCTTCCTTGTGGTCATCATCTTTAAATCTTCCCTCCTCTTATCCTCCTCTCCAGCACTCCTGCTCCAACTATCTTTCCCAAGCAAACGTTTATAATTTTTGGTACCTTTCATTCAACTTTCAATTCTAAAAGTTGAATTGCCATGCCATAAAAAATACCACCAAAAAAACAAAAAAAACCCAAACAAACAAACAAACAAAAAAACCAACAAAAAAACAAAAACAAAAACAAAAACAAAAACAAAAACAAAAAACAACCCAAAAAAACCCACCAAAAACAAACAAAAAAACAAAAAACAAACAAAAAAACCCACAAAAAACCCCAAAAAAACCCCACACACAAACAAACAAACAAAACCAAACAAAACCAAAAACAACAACAACAACAAAAAAAACCCAAAAAAAACAACCCCACCCAACCCAAAAAAACCCCACCAACTAAAAACCACCATACCCAGGGTCAGGGAAGAAAAGCGGTTTCAAACCCTGGCATTTATTGATCTTTAAGGGTGGAAAGCACAGCTCTGATGTGCTGCAAACCAGCACCTCCCACATTCTCTGCAGGAGCAATTTTGGATGTCAGAGCAATCCAAGCCTTCCCTGAAAATTCATAGAGGAGGATGCTTTGGGAAGCAGGTGCTGAAGTTTTTGGGAGCAGCCTTTACCCCTGAGGGCTTGCACTGGGGATTTGTGGTGTTGAACGGCTGAGGAGAGGCGGGATTTGGGGGTCGGAGGGTCCCTTTAGGATGCAGGGCTGTGGGATGCTGCCCCAGCCCTGGGACCAGCTGTGGATCCCACGGTGACCAGACACGTCCTGGGTGAGCAGAGGGAGCCCCGGGGATGTTTGGGAACACCAGGTGGTGCTGAGCGCTCAGGGAAAGGATCCCATCCTGCCACAAAGGGATGCTCCGGGGCGTGAGAGAGAAGGCCTGGGGAGGGGGCGAGGCAGGGGCTGCAGCCCCATTTTGGCGCTGGCGGGGAGCCCCAAGCCAGGAGTGAGAAGCTCCTGGTGTCACTTTGTCACATCCCTCCCCGTCCAAAGGCGCCTGGCCAGCGGCGGGACTGCCGCGCTGCTGTCAAGACCAGCCCTGTCCTTCCCCCCCTTCCCGGGTCACACCGGACACCACATCCCCGTTCTGCCGCTGGGAAACTGAGGCACAGGGACAGCATCACCCAAGGCAATTCCCAACCCGCCCGGCAGCACCCCTTTTCCGGAAAGGAGGCAGAACTGCCTTTCGGGGAGCCCTGAAACAAATGCACGGGGTTAAAACCATCCTTTAAAAAACAGGGATTGTGACAAAATGCCATTTCCCACCACGGATCTCTTTGCTGCTGCAGATTTGACGTGCCCGGATGAGTTTTCCATCCCCCGGTGAGAAACAAGGGGGCCGCTAATTACGGTGAAACCCACTTGGGGCTGCCGCCCTCTCTCCCTTCACGGCCATTCCTGCTCCACACGCGGGTTCTGGTTACGCCGCGGGTCCACAAAGAGCGTCTGGAATAATTGTGCAGTTGTCCCCGCCGGGCAGGGCAGGGGAAGGGGGGGGACTATTTTAGACCGCCCGGCTGAGCCCAAAGGGGATTGTGGCGGCCCCAGCTGTCCCCGCCGAGCGCGGCCGGGACATCAAAGTGCCCGGGGAGATGTGTCAGCCCAGCCCAGCCCGGCCCGGCCGGGGAAAGGGGCCAGGATGGCCATGGAAAGGGATAATGGTGTTTTGGCGTGTTTAGGAGCAATCGCCGGGACTCGGGAGATGCGGGAGCAGCTGGAAGAGACCTGGAGGGGCTGGAGGGAGACGGGGGGAGGAAAGAGGAGGGTTGGGAGGGGGATGCAGGCGTGGTGAGGTTTGAATTTTGACTTTAGAGGGGGATAAAGCAAAGCAGGGGGTGCTGCAGGGCCCCTGCTCCTGTGCTACGAGTCCCGGATGGGGAAACAGAGACAGGGGGGCTTCAGACCGAAAGGGGGAAGGTTGGATTGGCTGTTAGGATGAAATTCTTCCCTGTGAGGCCCTGGGGCAGGGTGCCCAGAGAAGCTGTGGCTACTCTATCCCTGGAAGTGCCCAAGGCCAGGTCAGACAGGGCTTGGAGCAGCCTGGGACAGTGGAAGGAGTCCCTGCCCAGGGAAGGCGGTTGGAATGGGACCATCTCTAAGGTCCCTCCCAACCCAACCCATTCATTTTAGGGTTTTATGGACCCAAAGGGAAGCACATCTCATCACAACATTTCTCCTTGTCCTGTACCACTTCTGACAGTGACACAGGTGGCACCTCTGCTCACCGGGGCAAAGCTCAGAGCCTGCATCAGAAACACCAACAACTCACAACCCCGTGGGATAACCAGGCTTTGGCCGTGCCTTGGCCATCCAGGCAGTGATTCCCCACAGCTCCAGGAGAAGAAAGAAAACTTTGAAGCTGCCTCTAATGTAAGAGCTGATGATCAGAGTATTATCAGGGCCCAACCTGCCATTCCCTCTGGTGAGCAAAGGGCTGGATGGCTGAGGAGACAAGGGCTCTGTTGTCATCTTGGCCTCTTCTTGTTCTGCTTCTCTGCCCACCTGTGAGCAGGACTGTCCTCCCAGGGCCAGCATGGTCACTGACAGCTCAGTCACAGAACCACAGAAGGGGCCTAAAAGATCACCTAATTCCTGTCCCCTGCCCTGGACAGAGACACCTTCCACCAGACCAGGTTGCTCAAGGCCACATCCAAACTGGGGTGCTCCAGAGATGGGGCATCAGCCTCCTGAACAGGGGATGCTCAGCTGGGGCAACTCTCCCAGATCTATCACCCAGCTCCCTATTTCCCCCCTATTTTCTGTCATTTCTCTGCAACCCATTAAAGCCCTGCACATTTCCCACATTCAGCTTTCCAGAGATTGCCAGGAGTGTGTCCACCTCAGTGACCTTCCTGTTTACTGTGTGGCACCACTGCCTTGGCCACTGTGGTGAATTTACCAGTGAATTGCTGTGGTGAATTTACCCTCCAGGTCACCACCCCAGGAGCTGAAGAGCCTAGTGTAGAACAACTCCCCTTGTCCATGTGCTTCTTGTGACCCCAGATACTCCACACATGGGCAGGTGTGTGGGGAACCTTCAGCCTTGCACCCATCAGGAGCAGCTCCCTAGAGCCACCTCTCATCCTTTCATGAATAATCAGGTAGTTCAGGTCTCATCTCAAGACCATCGAGGTTTTTCCTGCGTGTCCTGCGCACCCAGAATTTCTGGATCACTGTGATGTGCTGTCCTAACCATTTGGTTAAATAGTTTGATAAACTGAAATGGGGGTTTTCTTGAAGCCAGGACAAACCACTTGGGGACTTCACGACATTCTCAGACAGGCTGAAGACCCGGATCCCCTGCAATGTGAGCTCAGAGAATTCCCAGAGCCGTCAAGAGCCATCTTTCAGCAGCTGTGATCAGTTTATTGGGCAGGTTTGAACACTTCTGACCGGGCGACGGAGGCAGAGCGGGCAGACAAAGGTGGAAAAAAAAATTTGCGTTAATTACCAATCCATTTGTACGGACTGGTGAAGCTGCCCCGGTCCGTCATCTCCTCCCCAGAGCTGTGATTTGTGGCTTTAGGCTTTTATTCCGGGATCCCGGCGGGACCCGCGTGGGGCGGCAGCTGCAGCCGGCGGCTCCTGTTGGGAGGAGCAGAAGATTTCGGCAGAAACCATTTCGGCATCAGCCTCTGCTACTCTTCTCTCTTTCATTTATAACGATTTTCTCTCTCGGGCCCGGCTCTGGGTCCCAGCCCATCGGGGGTGTCGGGGGGACACGAAGGGACGGGGCCGGGGCTCCTCCGGCCGCGACCGCAGCCCCGGGGGCTGGAGCCAGCGGCTCTGGGGCAGCCCGGGCCGGCACAGCCAAGGATGATTGAACAGATCTGGTGACCCAACAGCTGTAGGGAACAGGCGATTTCCAGAGGATTAGGGGGGGCTGTGAAAAGGGAGGTCCCACGGGAAGCCGAAAATCCTCATCTTGAATTTAACCGGCCAAGAACACATGTTGGAGCCTTTGACTTACTTTTTCAGCAGATTTCCTCCCTCATCCTGCCCCCTTTCTATCCAAATATTCCACAAACCAGGACATTTCAGTTGTTGAAGCACAAGGCAGGAGAAACGTGGTCCATGGCAACGAGATGAATTAACAAGTGGTAGTTGATTCCTAAATGGGGTTTTCCTATTTTATTTTGATCTAATCCTGGCAGTAGCATTATAATTTTCCCCAGAATTTCCACTTGCAGTGTTCAGAGCAGCCACCAGCAAAGGGAGGAAGGATCAGGGGTGACTCGTCCAGCAAAGCTGAGCCCCAACACGAAGCTGGGTTGTGCTTTACCTCGAAGCCAGTTGACACTGAAGCCTCCTCTTTCTCTGCCACGGCACAAACACCCAAAACAAACACTCTACACCCAGCTGTTGCTTCCCCCGGGGTAAGTCAGAGCAGGTTTAATCCCTAACCCCTCTGCTTTTGATTGCATGTGAATAGATACAGTGAGAGATGAAGATAAGACACTGTTGGGAGTGGGTTGCAGCTCAGCCATGGAAACTGCTCCTGTGTCCTGTCCCACAGAGTGCTCCAACCTCGACCTGAACGATCATGTCTGGGAGAGATCATTCCAGGTGTGCCTCACATTACCCTCTCCACAGGCAGAGGCTGCATTGGCTCTGAACCAGCCCCTCCTAAACCTGCCTGAAAGACTTCTGGTTCTGACTTGGACCAAGATTGTGGATTTTTCCACAGGCACAGTTTGCAAGGTCAGGGGCCTTCAGCAGCCAGGTGTCACATTGCTCAGTGACACAGAGATGTCACTGTAGAGTTGGGGATTGCCCAGGGAAAGCCTCCAGCACACCTTGTGCCTGCTCTCTACCCGCCTGCAGGTCACCTCAAAACATCTGAATCCACCACAAACCCATCTGAATCCACCACAAACCCATCTGAATCCACCACAAACCCATCTCAATCCAGCAGCAGACACCCAGAGGAGTGAAACCCACTGAGCATCACCAGGGCTGATCTCACCATGGCCAGACAGACCCAGGATGTGCTACTGGCTTAACCTCTCTCTCTCTCTCTCCTCCTTTGCTGCAGTCAGGACAAGCAGTTTTGATTCAAGAACTCATTTTCAAACAGCAATGAGATGAAACCCCATTTCCCAGCCAGAGGCAGACTGGTCACTCACATGGCACTGCACACTCTCCAAACCCGATGCCAAAATCATACACATCACCCCAAAACAACCCAAACCTGAGATTCCCCCATTTCCCCCCTTTGCCTGAACCACAGCATATTTAACTATGAGGATATGATGGTGTCAACAGCTCACAGCAGGTTCCCTCCAAACCCTCCTCTGCAGGAGACAAGGGGACAGAACTGTGAGAAGAGTTTAGTGGCATCCCCTCATCTTTTCCCATCACTCCAGACTCATTTGGACCAAGACAGGGGGATGGAGTTAATGGCTTAATCACTATTTTTAGAAAAGTACTCCTCTGTTGGGTATGTACTTGGCAATCCTCAGAGCTGCATCACCAGCAAGGAAACCTTTGGGGATTGGCTTTGCCTGTCCAGTCACTCAGAAAATAAACTTTCAAGCCCTTGCCTTGCTGGTACGAAACCATTTTTTACTGCCTTTTCACCAGAGCATTATTCAGGCTAGTTTTTAATTCACAGACAGTGAAAGCTCCCTGTAAAATTACAGCAATTTCTATTTTTTTAAATTGTAGAGAGAAAACTGTGACAAATTCTGGAGGAGAGATTTGATGAGGGTTATTAAACCCAGAGCTCTGCAGGCAGATTTCAGTTTAGGGAGGTTGTAAAACACTGACTGCTCGAAACTGCACAGTTTAGCAGAAAAAAAAATACCAAATCCACAATGGTTCTATGCCATACTTCTCAAAGGTGCACAGCCCAAAATTGTCCCTTTTGGTGTTCAGTGAATCTGCAGTTTCTGCTGGGTCACATCTTGTAAGGGGTGAGTGTGGAGGGGCTGAAGATCCTCGGAGCCCGGGATGAGTCACCCAGCACTAAAACCATTCTTGTCACCTTCTGTGTCTGGTGGATGGGGGTGACAGAGAAAGCCAAGTTCGAGGCAGTTCTAGTAGACTTCAGTATGTAAACCACAGTTCAAGTGGAAAAAGAGGGTAAAACCCTCCACTTTTAAATCATGGGCTGACAATAGCTAAATGATAAGTCTCATTTGTTGGATTTTTTTTTTCAAATACCATTCAATAATTCCATCCACTGGAGAGACCTTAAATTGAATCTCAGCCCTAGAAAATGCATTACTTACTGCTGAATTGATGTCATTGCCAAAGAATTTTCTCTGGGCTTAAGCTGTCTGCAGCAACATGCCAGTGGCATGTTCAAGATCTTTCCCTATTTGTGGAGTGAAATTCCTTGTGTTGGTTCCTCACTTTTCCCCCTTTCCCCATGTTTTTAATTGAATTCCTTTATGAGGTGG
Source organism: Sterrhoptilus dennistouni (assembly GCA_013397095.1). Classification (NCBI taxonomy): domain Eukaryota; kingdom Metazoa; phylum Chordata; class Aves; order Passeriformes; family Zosteropidae; genus Sterrhoptilus; species Sterrhoptilus dennistouni. The sequence goes on from VWZU01019080.1 coordinate 187,675, forward strand.
GATGTGCTGCCAGAGCTGAGGGGACTGAAGGGAGCAGTGGTGCCCTGCAGATTTCTGTGCTGATACAAATGGGAAAGGTTTGTGGAGTGGTTTGGGTCAGAAGGGATCATGTGTGGGGTTACCTTCCACCAGCCCAGGGTGCCCCAAGCCCTGTCCAGCCTGGCCTTGGACACGTCCAGGGATGGGGCAGCCACAGCTGCTCTGAGCACCCTCTGCCAGGGCCTCCCCACCCTCACAGGGAAGGATTTTTCTCATATTCAACCTAAACTTACACTCTTCGGTTTAAAACCATTCCCCCTTGTCCTGTCAGTCCAGGCCCTTGCCAAAAGACCACCCAGAGTGAAATAATTTGAAGGTTTCACTTTAAAGGACTCTTAGCTTTGCTTGAACTTCTGTAGAAGTGAAGCATCCTCATTAATTCATAAGCCCAAATCTTGATTTCTTTGTTTCTCAGTGTGGATTTTTCCTGTCTCCCAATTTTGGTGCCCAAATCCCAGCAGTGTTCCTTCTTAGCTTCCCCCAAAAGACAGCCAGCTATTCACTACTAGATTTTCCTTGGCCCTTGAGACTCATTATCTACTTTTCTTCTTGATACTGCTTTCAAATCAGGACTTTTCCACATTTCCATCCCAGTTATTCCTTTCTGTGGCTGTAATAGCTTTGCTTTTTTCCCCCTTTTGCATCAAGTGAGCAAAGAATGGCTTTTCACCATTTCAAAGCAGAACTGTTTCAATCTTTTGAGCATCAGCTTCACCCAAACAACAGTTTTGTCTAAAAAAAAAGTATGGAAAATAAATTCAGCAGGTGTTTATCTGGAACTTTATGCCACCAAAATTGTCAGAGAAGAAAAATTGCCAGATCAATAAAAATGCACAGTAAGGGGGTCTCAACCTACTTTTGGTAGCACAGCTCAAAGCCACAGCTTTGTAAACCCTTTCTTCCCATCTCCAAGGAGGACAAACGCAGCAAGGCAGCATTTTTGCCAAGCCTTTCACTCTCATCTTATTTCACAACCCCTCTGTCTCTCTCCTATCATCCTCTCTTCCTGCACGTACAGTTGCTGGTGCCTTCCCAAACAGATGCACACCTGCAGGAAAAGTTGGCATCTTCTCTTTCCAAGCTGTCATAAAGTCAAATAGTTTATGAGTCTATTGATGACAGATAAATTAATTGCAGAAAGTATGAATGACTTAATATTTTGTGTGCTAATACATTTTTTTTTTTCTTCTCCTAAATCCAGATCATGTGTATCTCAGGCTATTTGGGTCGTGTTCAGATTCCCATGTCTCACCAACTACTTAAGGTGGCAGATACCCTGTGGCTCTTGAGTTCCTGGATTTGATGTTTTAAGCATCCAACACAGCTTTTTGGGAAAGGTTCTTAATGAACTTTGCTCAGCCCAGACTAAGGATAAAAGGAGCAGGGACTTTTGGGGAAGGTTTTTGTAGGTGTGAAAGCACTCTCAAGTCCCACGGTTCTCACCAGGTTCATGCCACCCTGCTCAACCTCAGGACTTGGGGTCTCTTTGTAGCCAGAAGATGGACAGGAGGTAATTCAAACTGTTCTGATCATTTTTGACATCAGTCTTTTTTTGGTGACTGCCAGGTTTTGGTTTACTGCCATCCATGGACAAGTCCTTGTGGACTCCGAGGGAACCCAAACCATGGATATGGATGATCTGGGTAAGATGGTGTAAGCCCAGGTTGCATCTGGTCACAGCTGCCCTGTCATTCCTGCATGTATTGATGACTAACCCATTACTACCCAGATAGAGATCTCTAGTCAATATATTAGATCATTGCCTGATATTGATCCAACAAGCCTCAATTATCTACTTAAATTTAAAAGAATTTCAGTGTGTGGATTGAGGACAATTATCTGTGTGCTTTGTATTGATGAGCAGTCAGAAAACATGACATCTGAAGAATGAGTAAGATGGTGTTGCTCAGCTGAGAAAAGAGGGGCTGGAGAGGGAGTGCTGACTAAAGCAGTGTAAAAATATTTAAGTGAGGTAGTGAAATAATCTCTATTGACTCTCAATAAGTTGAGTAAGAAATAAAGTGAAAACGGAACAAAGGGGTCCAGACTGAAACTGTGAGAAACATCCAAGTATAATGAAGAAACAAGAGATTTGGAAATATGGAATTTGAAGAATTGATGGGTTATAGGAATAGGATAGACAGAAGTGTCAAACATGGGGCAGGTGGATTAGGTGGTGTTTCAAGGCTGCTCTTCATCTCTGCTTCATAAATTGGCAATAAACCATTTGGCCATGACACTGTCAATACTGGGACTGAAGTGGATATTTATAGCTAGACATGCTCTTAACTGGTCTGCAGATCTTGCACTGCTGAAGTAAATGGCAGATATTATAAGAGCAGCCCTCCTCTTTCCTTTGATCTGTCATTAAAGTAGGAAAACACAGCAGGAATGTTGCTGAGAAACAAGAACTAGGATGGTTATGTTGCCACTGACCCCAGATCTTCCCTGCACTTTAGAAGAAGTTCTGAAACAGAACACCCAGTGATGTATTTGGTCTGTGAATGTGATTCCTCACTCGAGCTGAATGATGTCACCCTGCCATTAGGGACAGAACGAGTTATGAGCAGCCACAAATGAGATTGTTGCTCCTACACACCAGCACAAGATTGTTGACTCTGCACTGCTACCCAAAGTGAACTCTGAGATCATTGCCAACTCTATTACTGGTGGATTTCCCCTGAATTCTGCCACCAATTCCCACAGTCCTTCTCAAACCACTTCACTTCTCCCACTTTCCAGACTGGAGGTGCTTCATACAGCTCAGCAGAACTCCTGGTTCAGGCAGCACTTTACCAGCACCATTTGGGCTGAAAGGAATCTCACTGCTCTGCATTTGCAACCGATTTTGCTCAGGTTTTGCTCAGTGTGGTAAAGCACTATGGGTGAATTCCACAGTTTTGTTGCAATAACTGTTAATCAGGTCTGAGCTTTTCCACGAGAATAATTATTTAAATGGAGCGAGTTCCTCCCCACTTGCTATTTAGCATTTGGGATGTCAACAGAAAGCAAGTCCCAAGTGGCAGAGGCCAAAGCACGAGCCAAGCAAGCACAGCAAGGTATCCACCCCGCCTCCAGAAAGGACAATTTGTTCTGGTAGAAATGTGCTGATCTTAGGGGTGTTGGTTTGGGCTTAGGCTGGGGGTGTCTGGAGGGAAATAAGTGACCCTACCTCTACAGCCATTCCACCTTAAGGAAAAATAAAGAAAAGCTTTGAAAGCTGATGAGAACAAAGCAAATGGAAGAGAATCTGGAGGATTGTGCTGTAGAAGACACCCTCGCTATAAAAAGTGACTTTTGATAATTGCTGGAAAAGTGCCGGAGTGTATTTTGGGAGAGAGGGGGAAAAAAATTAATCTATGACCTAATGTTTCTGGAACCCATCCACCAACCCGGGTGCCCTGTGGCTGTTTAAATTTTCTATCTGCCTTTCCAACAGGCATTTCACAATGTGGATTGTTTTCTGTGTGCAAGGCAGAGGGAGCAAGGCTGTGCCTGTCAAGGACCCTCTCTGGTCTCTGGCTTGGATGGCTCTTGTTCAGGTGAAGAGCAGATAACACCTCTTCAGCCATTTCATCTTCAGCTGTCACAACCTGAAGACCTCATTAGGATGAACGGCAATAATTAAATAGAGATGTAATTAGAAAAAAGCGCAATAGATTTACTGCTACTACTCTGCTACTATTGTAAAACAGCAATAAAAGGTGAAAAAATCCAAAGGCAAAGTATGAGTAATGAGAGAATACAGTTATTTGGGTGAGCATATGTAATTTCTGCTTCTTTAACATTTAAATATATCTGGGATGATCCTATGAATTCTGTGTCTGGGTGAAGATTCCTAGATGTGCTTTGCCATGGGGAATGATGCTGTGATCTCAGCTCCTACTACCAAATGCTGCTGTCTTCGTGCTTCATGACATGCAGGATCATGATACGAGTCCCTTGAGGACAAAAAACTGCAGCAGGAGCAGCAGTGAGATGCAAGTGGTGAGATACAAAGTAACTCAGTAATCAAGAGTTCATGTAGCAGAAGGTACATCTGCCAGTTTCCAGAAAAATGTTCTCTTCAAATGTGCTGCTATAGATTAATTCAAAGCTTTTGGCTTAATGTAGGAATTAATCTTTTTCCTTGCTGGTCTGAGCTTAGCAAGAATCTGCTCTTGATGCCAATTACATTTGCTTCATGTTGCATATGGGTAAAACCTTATAAAATAAGGGGTTTGTTACCCTTGTAAAATCATGGCTCAGGCCACAGGGGTGCTGGGCTTTGGTCCTGATCTCCAGACATCTGTGAGGGTTCACTCTGCACACATGCAGAGACAACTTGGAGCACGAATCTTCGTACCTTGTGACCTCCCTGCCCTCCCTGTCTGGCCCTTTCAGCTCAGACTGGAGCTGTGCCATGTGAGCCCACATTTTCCATTTGATTTTACAGCCCATGGGGCTGTTTGTACAAGACTGGTTGGTAGGGATGTGAGCAGATTACAAATCAAAGGGAAGGAATTTGCTCCAGAAAACGCAATGGCAGTGGTGGCTCCCATTGAAACCTTCATCAGATGTAATTAAACAAAACGTCATATCAGGAAAATGCTTGTACTTGCTGGCTCCCCTAGGCTGAACTGGCTCTTGTTTCCCCATGGATTAACTCTTTCAGGCTCAATCCATGCACAAATAACCAGTGAACCCCCTGGCAAAGCACAGTGAGGGGCTTTCCTCAGCCCAGGCACTGCAGCAAACTCAGCCATCTCCCATGAGAAATGGGAGTGACAGCACCAGCTAATGCAAGGCCACAGGAGCCTGAAATAGCACCTTTCATCCTATTTTTAAGTTCCATGACACTGATAAAGCAACAGTAATGATGGCAGTTTCAGCCACCACTTAAAGACACAGGAGATGGAGATGGCTGTGACATCAGAGATGCTGGACCCCAAGAGTAACTCTCTGCAGCTGATGGAAAGCAGCCAGGACATGAATTATTAGGTGCAAATGTCATATTTTCCAGCTTTCCAGCACTTAGTTTCTCCCTGCTGTTCCATGAGAAGAGCAGCTCATTGCTACAGCAAGCTGCCCTCCTCCTCCTCCTCAGGACCTGCATCCAGGGGCTGCAGAGGAAGGAAAAGGCTTCAGGCAAAGCATTGCTGGTGGGAGAGGGGCAGGAGTGCTGGGGTGTGATTTATGGTGCCACCTGGTGAAGGGACTGCTCAGCATCTGCCCACGGCCAAGAGGAAAAGTAAATTGGGAGAAAACACATCTCAAAAGTCACCCTGCAGCAAGCACCTGAGGGCTGTCAGAGACAACACTCAGAGACCTTAAGGGCTTCCCATTTCCCTCACCAATCTCCAAAACTTGGGTCAAGAAGAGTTGAAAGTTGAAGGATAGAGAGGATCAGAAGGATGACAGTGTTTACAAAGGAAGAACAGGGACCAGAGATGCTTTAGAGAGCAGGCTGGGACCAGGACAGCCCTGGAGCATTGAAAAAAATTGATAGGCAGTCAGAACTTTTTCCTCCCAGTACAACTTTTTCTCTAAAAATTTAAATGAAATGTGCTTATTCATAAGCAAATGCCACCTTCCTGCCAGAGCTCCTCACTGCTGCTGGGTCTGGCAGGGGTTGGTGTTGTGCAGGGCTGGGGCTAAGAGAATTCAGCAGCAATGGGCTCCAAATGGGAAGCCCAAACAGGCCCCGGGTTCAAGCCAGGGGTTGTGAGGGGGATTTGTTGTGTGTTGTGGTGTGTCATGAGCTGACTCTGATAACCCCTGGGAGGGGGGTCAGGGCACTCCCACAGAGCCCACCTGTCCTCCCTGGCTGTTTCCCACTCCGGGGGAGGAGGCAGTGGGTCGGGTCGTGGGTACCAGACAAGAGAGATGGCCCTTAATTCATTGCAGGCTCGTCTGGGATCTCTTAATCATTTCACCTCATCCACCTCCATATTTCAGTTACTTTCTGTAAACTGGTCGTGCAAAATAATTTTCTACCTCAGAACCATTTTGCCTTTCTGTGTGGTCTGGGGCAAACCATGTAACCTCTCTGTGACTCTGTTTACCAGAGCAGTGAGCAGAGCATTTACCTCATCAGGGGTTGAGAGGCTTAATTATTCCCAGACGGATGGATGCTGCATAAGCGCAAAGTGCTACAATGACTAAATCTTCCTGGAGGTGCCTCCAGTATCTCTGATTAGTTTGTTTATCCCCCAGATTCTGCACCATGGGCATGACAAAGATTACAAGGAGCGTGTTTAAGCAGGGGCACTGCTGCTGTGCCAGATACCTCCAGGTCAGAGGGAAACAGATGATGGAAAACCAATTAATTTTTTACAGCAAGAAAAACAGCTACAGGATTGGGAAACATTAATTATTTATTGAACTGCTCCCTTTGCAGAAAAAAAAAAAAAAAGAAAAAGAGTTTATATGTACGTATATCTCTCTACATATAAAATAATCACTCATTGCACATAACAGGGTAATAACTTCAGTAATTTGAGCTCCTGAGACTGTTCTTTTCTCAGGGGTCAATTAAAATAATGAGAGCAAAAATACTTAGGAGCCTCAGGAAAAAAACCCTAGCACAATAATGGCTGAGTTATGGAATATTTAGCCCACGGTGCTTGTTTCTGGTCTCCCTGGTATGAAGTGCTGAACTTCTGTGTGTGTCTAAGTCAGTTCCTGGTAGCTGTGGATCTGCCCCAAGATGTGGGTGAGATCCAAGTGTCAGAGATGGAGAAAAGCCATGGCAACTTATCAGGTCAGCTGCAAGGACACTGGCCATGCACTCCTCACTGTCCCAGAGATGGAATGCAAACACTGTGGCCACTTCAACAAGTTCAGGTGTCTGCAGAGACTGTTTGCTGTGTTTTCAACCCAAAATTCCATTCTGCATCATCTCTCATGCCAAACTCACCATCCTCAGGCCTGCCTATACACTCCATGCCATGAGCAGCTTCTCTGTCTTACTCTCTCTCACAGCCCAAAAGGGCTTAAACCAATCCTCCCACTGATGTTGATTATTTTTGGCCAAAAGTAACACAATAATTTGTGCAGTAACATCAGTAATTATCAATACAGAACTGCAGTAATTAACAATCAGGGATGATAATTAGGCACTTTCCTCCCTCTGATGTGAAATGGCAGAGAACAGCTGGGTTTGCTCAGTCAAGGTGAAGCCCATGAGGATGAAGGTTTCATGACTGGAGCAAAGCTACAAACATGGTTTCTGAACTTTTGGAAACCAGGCCCACATTTTGGCATGGTGTCTCTGACCACAGGAACTTCAGGTTTCCCTCCTTTCCAATCAAGATATGCAAAAGCCAAGGAAATGCCCTGAAAGTCTTCATCTGTTTTGGGTGTGTTTTTTTTTTTTTTTTTTTTTTTTTCCCCCAGACACACTGGGATGGTTTGATTTGAGCCTGGTTCAACTTTGTGGCAAAGTCGCCAGGAGGTGGCAGGAGGAACTTCTGATGGATCTTCTCCCTGAATCTTCCCAGGTCTGTCTTCTCTTCTCTTCCCCTGCAGTTGGGCAGCAACAGAGGTTTTCCTTTGTAGTTTTTTTTTAATGCACTGCCAGGAGCAGGGCTGTCCTAAGAATGGAATTCTCTGTGACTGATTCCTGTCACCCTCTGTTACATCCAGATTTTGCAGTTTATAGCACCAGGTTCTCCTACATATGACCAACCTGTTTTCCAAAGTGCTCACTGTGAGGCAGGGAACCTGCCCATCCCCAAACCAGCCAACCACACCAAGCTCCCAGCAGCTTCTGCCAACCGTGTCTGGGCAAAATCCACCCTCTGCTGTTGGACAGGGTCAACAAAAAAGCCAAAAAAGTGTTATTTTATCATCATGAGGCTCTGGGTTATTCCAACAACCAGTAGTGCAGTCAAAGACTCGCCCCAAACTTTTTTGGGGGGTAAAAGGTAGAGACTCAGGTAGGAAAGGTAGGAAGAAGCTGTGTCCCATGAGAAAAAGGAATTAAATGTCAGACTGTTTCGTCTCTCTATCAAGAAGGATTAATTTCCCAGGATTCCCCTGCAGGGAGAAGTGTGTCAGTCAGAGCAGTCGTGGTCTTGATACAGTGGCACAATCCTGGGGCTTCCAAGGAAACAGCAACAGACCAAAGTTTGATTCATAAAAGCTTCAGGAAGACAAGGGGGGAGAGGTGATAATAATAATAATAATATTGAAAATACCTCAGGGTGATTTCATAACATTAATAGGTAATGTAGTCAATTATGTAGGCTTATTTTATTTCAGCAAAGTGCAGGTGGTGAGCTACATCTCCTCACAGGTGCTTTTCCAATTAGCTGTACGTCTTCTAGGTGAATAAATGGCCGAGTGCCAAAGCTCCATGCCACTGGCAATAGACTAATCCAAACTAATCCCGAGGACTCATCTTGCTTCATGTTAAAGCAACTAGAGTCTATTTTATTTATTATCTCTTGAAAGATCTCTCCTCTTCTTGGAAAAACAAGGAGGACTATTTCACAGTGGAGGCCATAAACGCACTTCACTCGGCATTTGGAAAGGGCTGGAAGACTATTTCTGCCTGGATCCAGTTGCTTATTACCATTATGTAATAGCAGATGAATAGCCTGTTCTGCATTAGCTAAATGTTTTCTTTTAATAATCAACTCATATCCACATAATGGGGCAGTTTATGCAATCTGCCACCTCGTGAGCTCTTCGGGGAGACATCTGTATTTCAGCATTGTTAATTACCACCACTGGATCATTAAAATGTATTTATTTACTTTTGTCATTACAACTGGGCGAGTCCTACTACTTAGCAAAGGGGCTGGCTGGTAAAACTGCCTGGTGTAGGCATGGTGTGGGCAGGAATTATCCCAGATGTCCACACACACACACACACCAGCATCCAGCAGGCACTTGGGGCTTGATGTGACACCCTGCTCCTCCCAAAGCACAGATGATGATGATGATGATGATGATGTGGGTACAGAGCACATGGGCAGGAGAAACAGGGGACAACCATCCCTGCTCACGTGGTTGCTCATTTTACATTCAATCCCATTAGAAACGTCCGTGTTCATCCTGTAGGATGGATTTTGTGGAGCGTCACTACCAACCTTTTGACTTTTGGAGGTCAGACACTGGGAATTTTCACAATGACAGTTCAGTGCTGAGGGCGCAGCAGCTGCCTGATATTTGACCTGAGGAGAGGGCTGAAAATGCTCAGTTTGGACTCGATGAAGGGAATTTTACATATTTGGATATTCTTTGCCAGACCTCTGCTGTTTCTTAGCAGCATGTTTGGGGAAAGGAAGGTTTACTTCCCAGTTTTCCAAAGGAGTTAATTTATCCTATGACTAAGCAAGTTGCTGCCAGGGGCTCTCAGAGGACCTTCAGCCCCTAACTCCCATTAATTTCCCTCAAATGTCAGTCCCTTCCACCAAAGACCACTTGCACAATGGTGAAACCCTCATGTGGGAACCACAGTGCTGGGGCTGGAATCAGATGCTCTTTGAGGTCCCTTCCCACTGGCTGCAATCTGGGATTCTGTGTTGGTCACTAAAACCCCTTAAACTCTCCTTCTCTCGGGGTTTACCAAGGCACCAGCTCTGGGTCACCTGCTAATCCCCAGGAACTCTACCCAACTTTGGACACTCCTGGAAGTCCCATCAGTTCTTGGAGAACACTTTAAAAAAAAAAAAAAAATCCAACCACCTCCCCAGGCTTTTGAAATGATGACTCCAGGTTGGTGGAGAAGAGGAGGCTGCCAGGTTAAGGCTGCCTGACATCATCCGGATCTGGTCCAGGACCATCAGACACCTGTTGAGCCTCCCAGTATAATTCCACAGCAGCTGCTGCCCTAACCCACAAGTGCACAAGCGGGAACATGAGTTGTTTGGATCACTTGCCTCCGACATTGTTCTCTGGAGTGTTTGAAAAAAGCCTAATGAAAAGTGACTCAGAAATAACTGACAAGTGCCAGCCTCACCTTTTTATTGTTTCATCAAAATGGGAGAGACAGTGAAGGAGAAGAGTCAACCTTCTCTGTAAGATCCACTGTCCCAACTTGTCTGCAGCTTGCAGGCTGAGTGAAATGTTGACACAGGTTTGACAGGTCTGCTTGATTTATGAGCAGCGCAAAGGAGGGGGAAAGAAAGGGAGAAGAATTAAACATTATAAATCAATGAGTAACATCCATAACCCTGAAGTGCTTGTTGTAAACAATACAAAACACCAGCCTAATTTTTATAAGTGTAATTTACGACAAGCAATTCCTTCCAAATGAGAGAATTTAAAAGGAAAAAAGTCACTTGTTAGAATATCATTATTCAATCAGATGAGAACTAAGCCAGCCATTGTTCCTAATGGTGGAAAATTTCACGGGAGCTAATTGCTCTTCTGTGGTGTCTCTCAGGGTGTCTGCACTGAGGTCTGTTGGTGCTGGAGGAGAACTGGGCTGGAACTGAGAGTAGTGAGGGCATGGCCAGACCCCTCAGCTCTGCCCAGTCCTTGGGACAACCCTGGGTACCATCCTGCCTGGCTGGAAACTGTGCTGCTGGCTTTATCTCTCCAGGGACTTCTCCAGAGCCATGTCCACGTAATGATCCAACCTTTTCAGCAGTGAGGGAATCAGGGCAATACCAGGTCAGCTGACTTCCAGCACAACCTGAGAACTCTGGGAAAGCCAAGGGTGCTAAACCTGCTCCCAAATTCAGTAGTGGTGCCCAGTCTCACAGCTGGAGGTACTTTGCAGATGCAGCTGTGCAGCTCAATGAACCCTTCTGACATGGGAATTAAAACTCATGTGGCAATGAGATGACATAAAGTCAACCCAGATAATCCTGCTGTTACCTCTGCCTGCCTCACTGCCCACCATCAACCAAACTTCCTCCAACTGGTATTCCCCACCTTCAGTGCTCAAAGCTGGAAGATTAAAGCAGCAAATGGCGCTATGGAGAAACAAACCCCAAACTGTTTTTTTCTATGTTGTGCAAGCACAGAATAAGGAATGGTGTCTTCTCATCCCAAAAGCTTTTCAGTGCAAGGAGCAAAGCAAGAGATGGAGAGAAATAGGATGTTTTCACACAGACTATCATGCCAGGCATAAACCAGTGGTCTGGGATGTTACTGTCCCAGCTGTGGTTTAAATGAATCTCTTTTAATTTGTGCCACAGCAATTAGGAGAGCACATCACAGCACTTTAGAGAAGGGATGGGACAGAGCACCATCATCCTCTCCAGAAAAGCATGTCCATTTACACCACGGCAGGATTCAAGTGACATGGTTTGCAGAAGCAGGAATCAACCTCCAGCTGATTCCCTAAGCCATAGCCTTGCTCACAAGAACATCTTTGTGTTTATTCCCAGCATTTTCACAGCAAAACTCTTCTCCCCAGGCCTGCTGTTTGCCTTCAGGTGATTAACAGATTCCAGAGTGCTTGGGAATGGAAAGTTCTTCATATATAAATATATGGATCTAGCAGAGAGATAATGAGACAGTAATTAATTAATGTTTGCAGAATGCTGTGAGAGGCATAATGAAAAGCGCTCACAAAATGCAAGGTATTAAGGTAGAAAGTGTATTATGGTTGGCACTCTGGGGAGCATTAGCACAGCTCTTTGGGCTCTATCTTCTCACCTTCCCTGTTGTTTCACAGATTTTATCCTCCCAAAGGGAAGTGGGGTGTGAAACCTGATGATTTGCTTGCCAGCAAACTGCTCCTTCATTAAGGGAGGCAATGATGGAGCTGCACGAGGACACGGAGCAGAGAGGGTGGAGCTGTGGCACGGAGTCCTGGTGTGCAGAGCCCAGGTGCAGAACCTGCTCTTGACTGGGGGATAAACACATGGCCAGAGCAGGGCTCTCCCACTTTAAAATGAATCCTCAAAAGAGTAAGAAATGCCTTACCAGGGACATTACTGATCTCTGCCAGAGATGCCTTCACTTCACTTCCAAATCTGTAAATCATCTTCAAGCAGCAAATTCACCATCAAATTTTAGGGGTTTGGCCCTTTTGTCCCTGAATCCCTGTTTCATACTTGCAAGCTGCAGGCACTGCAAGTGATTTACATAGGTCCCTAAAATTTGGACAGCCTCAGAATCCTGGGGTGGGATGAGTTGGAAGAGATCTTAAAGCTCATCCAGTCCCACCCCCTGTCATGGGCAGAGACACCCTCCACTAGACCAGGTTGCTCCAAGCCCAGTGTGGTCTTGAACACTTCCAGTGATGGGGCAGCCACAGCTTCTCTGTGCCAGGGCCTCACCCCTCTCACAGGGAATAATTTCTTCTCAATATCTAACTTAAAGCCACCCTTTTTCAGTATCTCTTACCCTTTTTTTACAGTCAGATGTGACAATGGTTCAGTAGAGGGCAGAGAGCTCTAGATGTTGGGGGTTATCTAAGCTGCTCTCACACATTCAAGTGCAAATATCAGGACTGAGCTAATCATGACTGAATATCAAGATGGGGGGGAAAATCCTCTACAGGCTGTTCAGCTGCACTGAGCCACTCTGTCCTTGTGCAAATAACAGAGGCACAAGTTAAGATTTATGATTTCCTACAAACAACTAAGACTACGTATTTGTTTCACCAGGAATATTATAGATGGGTAATGGGATGATTGGCTCTCGCAATTAAGGGATGAATATTGCGGATACTTTAGGAGGAGCTTTATTGATGTATAGTTACATTATTGGGGTTTGTTGTTTGGACACTCTCTGTTCTCTCCATAGCCCCTGTCCCCCATGTGGTGGCCAAGGGATGGCCGTGGGCAGTGGGGACACGTGCCAGGAGGGCTGTGCCTGCACCCTTGGGTGGGGCACCTGGGAGGAGGAAGGCTCATTACCAGGGGGCGTGGCATGGCAACACCTGACCTCCAATCAAATTGCAAGAACGCATTTTCCACCAATGGATGACGAAGAAGAGTTGATTGGCAGACTTTGGGCGGGGCCAGGGTCACCTGATGTAACACCTGAGGTGTAAAAGGTGGAGCAGCCGTTTTGTGGTCCAGCACATGGTGGTTTAGTTCTCCCAGCACTGCTCTTTCTCCTTATTCAGTCCTTTGTTGTATTTTGTTAAGGTTTAATAAACTTTTGAAATTTTAAAAGTGTTTCTCACAAGGAATAACTGTAGAGTGGATACATGTGCTCTTAGCAGGTATGTGGACAGGTGCACCCTACGCACAATCACAAATACACACATGATGCATTAACACTGAAGGTGGGGGCAGCTGTGACCTCAGGAAGGTCTGGAAAGCAAAATAAATCTGTTTCCACTCTGTCTTGGAGGGAAGGAACTGACACAGCAAGTTGCACTGTAGACACTTCACAGATTGAGCAACGACATTTGTTTTTCTGGTAAGCTCTTAAACGCTTTGAAAGAGGTGAAACATGATACATCTAAAACATGAGCTTAGAGACATCAGCTCTAAAGCCACCCTCTCAATTACACTTACGAACAGCTTTTTCCTTCACAGAATTAGAAGCAGTCTCCATAATCCCTTGGCCATTCCAGCACAGTGATCCCGTGCCTGCACACAGGGTGGGGGATCATTGGATGAGGGGACTGGGGAGATGCACAGACTCAAGATGGCACCAGAAATACTGTTGGCAAAAGAGGGAAGACTGCCATGAGGAATGCTCTGGCCACAGAGCCTGGTCACACCCCATTGCTGGAGATCAGGGAGCTCCTCTGCCAGCCTGATCACGCTCTGCTGGCCCTCACCCCTCCCCTGCTGTATTTGGGAGGGATAAAGTAGGAGGGAAATGAGAAGTGCCCCCAACCCCCCGAAAATCTAAAGCATTCTGTGCTGCCAAAGCCTTTACCAAGTTGCAAAACCTTCAAAAACCTTCAGTTCCTCTTCCCAGCACTGGTAAGACAAGCTTGGAGCAGCCTGCTCTAGAGAAAGGAGTCTCTGCCCGTGGCAGGGGAGTTGGAATGGGTGGTCTTTAAGGTTGCTCCCAACCCAAATTGTTCTAGGATTCTGTATACTGGGGGGGAGCAGAGGAGCTCAGCAGACATGGTCAGAGGACCAGGGAACATAAACTGTGCAAAGAAATCCAAGAAACTAATTTCTACTGATCCTCAATTTCAGAGCGGGAAGCTGCAACAAACCCAACACCACAACCTGGCTGGCAGAAGAAATCTCTCCCATCCTGCCTGTCGTGGCAAAGGGAAACCACAAAACCCAAGAGCTGCAAGAGCTTTGTGGCCACCACAACTCAAACTATGGATTAGGAGGTGTAACAGTTGTGGAGGACACTTGGCTGCACCAGGACAGCCTGGAATAGCAAAGCAACACCCAAATCCATGTCTGAACAAGATTCATGGAGACCTGTGTGGCCAACTAAACCTTTTACCCATGCACAGTCTCTTATCTGAATTTCTCCTTCTCACATGGGTCCTGTGTCTCACCTACCCAAACAAGCCTGTCTTTGGCAGGCCAGCCCCAGGAGGAAGAGTGGAAGACAGCTTGATTGCTCATATCTAATCATAATCTGGGATCCAGAAAGCTACTTATCTTAGGAATTGCTTAATAATGCACTTAGTGTGTGAAGTATTATCACTATAATTAAATACAGAGAGTTACATGGAGGGAGATAAGGTTCCTGTGCAAACGGACAAGGAGGAAAGTAATTTAGATTTGGGCTTCTATTTTGCCAGCTCCTCACCTAGATCACTGTGAACTGCCCCAACATGTGAGCCTGGAGAGAGAAAAACTTGGAAAGTGGGAAGGGAGAGGGGGAAAGTCACTCCCTCTTACCCTGCCTGTCCCCACTCCTCCGTTTCCATGAACAATGCCCACAAAATCCACAGGAAGCCCTGGAGTGCAACAGGGAAATTGGTGCACAGAAACAATGAAGCCCTGGGGTGTGAATTATTTCGTGCTGTGGAAGTACAATTAAGCTCTTTGAGGTATTTAGTCCAGCCCTATGGCAGATGGAAGTTGGAAACCACAGGTGACACGTGACACACACAGGGGATGGGTCGTGCCCCAAATTGCTGCTTTGACCCAGGGGACAAAAAACATCAGTTGTGATATTGAACCCACCCCGAGGATTTGCACAGGAGATCAGTGTCAACCTGTAGTTGAGCATTTCACCCCTTTTAAGAAGGGATGACGTAGCATCATAGAATGGTTTGGATTGGAAGAGACGTTAAAGCCCATCCAGCTTCATCCATTCCCCTGGGCAGGGACGCCCTGCACTATCCCAGGCTGCTCCATGCCCTGTCCAGCCTGGCCTTGGACACTTCCAGGGATGGGGCAGCCACAGCTTCTCTGGGCACCCTGTGCCAGGGCCTCCCCACCCTCACAGGGAAGGATTTCTCCCCTATATCCCACCCAACCCTGTCCTCTGTCAGTTTAAATGCAACATCCCAAGTCCTGCTGCCTTTGAGTTGAACTGGCAGGTTGCAGGAGGTTTGACATCCCTTTTTGAGGAGAGAGGAAATGCCAGCAAGGCTGATAAATTTTGATGCTTTGCTGGCAGGGGAAGTGGAGCAAACAAGACAAAAGGATGGGAAAAGAGCAGGAAAATGGAGGAGAATACAAATGAGAGTGGAGGTTCCAGCATGACATTTCTGCTGCAGAATCACCTACATTTCTGCAGTGGTGCTGCCATAACTTGTGACAACCTTGCTCAGCTCACGGCAGAAAGATGTTCTCATACCTGAGTTCTTGGAGCTACATGGGCATTAGTAGCACTATGAGTTATGGTGTTCTTGTGGAACCTGTAAAGCCTTAGAGACCTCCTGTGCCAAGCACTGAGACAACACAAACCCAAACAAGCAAATCCCTCCTCAGAGGAGGAGGGCAGAGGGAGCAGACAGCCTCGTGCAAGAGAGAGAGAGAAATGAAAGGAGACAAGCAGCTGTTGCTCACAATTATTTTCCACTCTTTGGTGCCCATGGGAAAAAAAAAAAATTAGAAAATGTGCCTGGAACGGTACAAGGAACAGTGGAAATGCAGGAAACAACCTGAAACTTACTTCTCCAAGCCCTGTATTGTCTTTTCCTCGATATTAGGATGTGTCTCAATCAACACCTCCTAATTACAACATCTAGCTGCAGCATCATAATCAAGGTGAGCACTGGACCTGAGAGAAAAGCTCTTCGAACACAGAGACTCTTGGCCAGCCTCCCCAAGCATCCCTGAGAGTGGTTTGGCTTGAAAGGGACCTTAAAGCCCATCCAGTTCCACCCCTGCCATGGACAGGAGCACCTTGTATTAGACCAGGTTGCTCCAAGACCTGTCCAACCCGGCCTGCAGAAGCATTTCAAAAGCTTTGTTCACCTTTTCCTCACCCAAGGACACTGAAAGAATAAGCAAACAAAAGAGTCACGGGAAGACAAAAATGGTTCAAGACCCCTTGGCAAGACAAGCAGTAAGTGAGCACCAGGCTTGTACAACAAACACATCAAGGCACAAAACAAAGGTGTAAGAGAGGAAGGAGAAAATATTTATTTGCCTTTTTTTCTAGAGTCCTTTTCCCTTTCAGGCAAATAATATTTATGCCATGGGGCTTTGGCCGTTCTCTGGAAAACACAAAGCCTTTTTGTTCCCACCTGCCTCCCAGGTGGGAGGACTGGTCGAGCAGCTCTGAGGAACGAGGGTGAAAACCAACGACCCAGAGCTGCTGTTTAAAGGGAGAAGAGGAAAAGGAGTGAGGAGCAGAGCAGGAGGGCCAAAGCTCTGCAAGGCAGGGAAGAGGAGAGTTCCAGAGCCAGGACTCCTGGACGTGTCCCTTCCAAAACAGTCCATTCTAATCTGGAACAGCATCACATCCCTCCTGACTCCAAAGGACCTGCGTTGCCTCAAAACCCAACCCTGAGCCACCAACTAAAATTTACCTACAAACATCACTGGGCCAGGATTTCACTTGCACAACAATTTCCTGGGAACTTTTAGTGGTGGACTTTAAACCCTGTTAAATCACAGGGATCTGCAGGAAATCTTGAGTGACGACATTGGTTCCTTCCCACCAGGCATTTAGGACGTGATAAATTTGGTCTGAACTTCAGCTTCCTCCCACGGGGAGCTCAGCAAGCCAAAAAGCACTTCTAAGACAAATTCAGAGTGATGTAATGGATATATGACTAAAGTAGTGGCATTTAAGTAAACCTTAATACTTAATAAATTACAGATAATTTGTATATAAGGGGTTATGAAGACTATCTGGATACTTTTAATAACTAAATGGCTGAGTGAGAAGAGGAAAGAAGAGATGAGGAAATCAATTAGATGTAAATTTAAATAGGAGACCAGCTCAACAGCCACTAGAAATACTCATTATTTTGGGAAATGCTGGCCTGATGGAATTAAAATTAAATGTGGGAAGAGAACAGGTTTTTCAAGCCTGGGAGAGTTTGGAGGTGGACAGAAGAAAATGAGTAATTGGCTTAGAGATGAAGTTTTTTCCTTTTGTGGGGAAAAAGAAGAAGATTGTAATGTGAAAATTAAGCATTTTGGAGGGCTCAGATTGACACTTTTTCAACATTTGAGGCTTTTCCTACATCAGTGGCTTTTAAGAAAGTTATAGTTAATGGTTTTATAAGCAAAGCACTGACTTATCAACAATGATTTCTGATTGAAAAAGGAAGATTTTGGAGAAAAATCAGGGCTGTTAACTTTGAACTTTTTTTTTTTAAAAGGAGATTTGAATTTTTATTTTTTTTATCTTGATTGGTCAATAATTCTCAAATGCAAAACAAAATTCAATTACCCCAGTCTCCCAGCATTCCTGTACCAAGTGAGATGTTTAGACCATAAATGGTCACAGGCTGTTTGCCCCAGCAAACGTCCAGTAAGGGAAGGTTTTCCACTCATTAATCCACCCCAAAGCCCCTGTGCACAGCGGGGGATTTACTGTAACCTGGGCAGGACATCACAAAGGGGCTCGCAGGATTTGGGATGTCCCACTCAACATTTGACTTTCACCCTCGGTGTCCCGGGCACCCGTCTGGGCCCTGGAGTGTCTCCAGTGCCCCTGAGCCAGGCTGGTCACCCCGTCATTCTCCAGGAAAATTGCTCCCAGCCACTGACCCATCTGAGGCTGGCAGGAAAATGAGCACAGGATTTTCAAAAGCACCAGAGTTTACCTCCTGAACACAGTATCACACTCAAAATCCTGGAACAGTTTGTGCTGAAAGGGATCTTAAATCCTATTCAGTTCCATGCCCCTGCCATGGGCAGGACACCCTGCACTATCCCAGGCTGCCCCAAGCTCTGTCCAACCTGGCCTTGGACACTTGCAGGGATGGGGCAGCCACAGCTGCTCTGGGCACCCTGTGCCAGGGCCTCAGCACCCTCACAGGGAAGAATTTCCCCCCTACACCTCATCTAACCCTTCCCTCTGTCAGTGTGAAGCCGTTCCCCCTCGTCCTGTCCCTCCAGGGGCTTCTCTGTCTCCATTTCTCTTGGATCCTCTTCAGGCCCTGGAAGGGGGTCTAAGTTTTCTGTGGAGCTTTCTCTTCTCCAGGCTGGACAATCCTTGCTCCAGCAGCTCCACATCCCCCTGCTCTTTGGGGTTGCAGAGGTGAATTCAGGTCTGCAGGAGGGGCAGGTCTGCAGGAGGGGGTCTCCCAGAGCAGATGGGCAAATCCCCCCTGGTGTGCTGCCCATGCTGTAGGGTGAGTTCAAGTCATGGTCGGATCTCAAAGTCTCTCACCCAGCAGCACCCCACCCCTTCATCTTGCCTTCAAAGTCTGCCCCCTTCATTACATGTTATACATCATCTATTTTTTCTTCCAGGCTGTCCCTCCTGCCACTGCTGGGGCTGGGGAACCCACCACCAACACAGACCTCAACACTGCGAGGAAGGACAGAGCCAGTGCCCCTTCCTCCTTTCCTCTCTCCCTCTCTCCCAAGATAATCTTTCATGACCCACTGGTACATTTTAGCAGGTGATGGATCCGGGGACAGATAATTCTGCTTTCTGGCTAATTAATCCAGCATTACAAGAGCAATGAGAGTCTAATCTCACCCTTAATCCCCCTGCAATAACTTTGCATTCTGCCTTCCAGGGCAGGGCCACTTGCTGGGGTGCAACTGGGGTATTTCAGATGACAGAGGCTACTACTGGTTCTTAGTGCCAATTCTCCTGCTCATGCTTTATTAGCCATAATTTGATATATTACCCACCCCATGCACTTGATGTAGGCCCAAAATATTGTTTTACAACATTAATTAAAAAGCATTGGCACTGAATGCTTGGTTCACATGCTCCAATGAGATTTACGGGTTGTGTTTAATTACCTGACAGTTGTGATTCACCACATCTACCTGGTGGGTACCATGTGGATTTAAATCAATTAATGTTTGGTGGCTTTAGTGTACCTCGCTGGGGAAAGAGAGAGGGTATCTCATGAACACTAAACTCCACACACATGAGAAAAAAAAAGGTATTTCAGGCATCTAAACTGCAAACAAGATAATGTGACCTGGGCAGAGTCCCAGAGCAGCTGTTTGTCGAGCGTTGCTTCATTAAGGATCTTGGTGACTTTTCATGGAAGGTTTAACTAATTAGTTGAGTAGGCCCTCAATAAATGAGACAGCAAGTTATGTTTAGCTTTAATTACACAGCAGCCTTGTTCAGTTGCTCCAAGTCAGACACGTGCTTAAGTGTTTTGCTGAATTAGGGTCAGTGTGAATACACAACTCCTGTGAGCGTGTAGGAAGCTGTGCTGACATTGGTTTAATGGATGCAGATTTGCAGCTGGAAGAAAAATGTCCTGAAAAATAATGAAGAAAGAAAGCAGGTGGAGCCTTGGCTCAGAAGGGGCACTGTGAGAGGCACCTCCTGTTGTCCATCCCAGTCACTTTAGTGGGATAATGTTCACGGTTTGGGAGAGGAGCAGCTCGCTCCAGCATATGCCCTGGTGCAGTAAGATTTCCTGTTCCAGGAGGAGAAGGTTATTGCAGAGGGCCTCGAAGGATGGAGAATTTTGCCAGGTCTCCTCTTACCAACTTTGTCCCACCACAGTCCTCCTCTTTGTCCCTCTCCTTCCCCTTGTCCCCACCAAAGGCTCTGTGTTCTCACACTCACATTCTCTCCTGCTCCCATTTCCACCTCCAGTCCAGCCCCCCCTTCCAGCACAGCAATTTTAAGTGCAGAGCTCTCTCACCCCAAACTCCAATGACTCCTTCCAGCCTGGCCTCCTCCCTCTCACATTGCAAATAGCAATTTACTCCTTCTGCTTTTCACCCACCACTTTCCTTTCCTGGGAGCTCGTCAGACACAACCAGTGTCATAACTCTGTCCTTTCTACACCAGGCTGCAGGGACACCCTGTAGCCTTCTCTTTTACACAGGTGTTGGGTCTTAAATCCAGCCAGGACAGAAGGAATGGGCTCCCCTCACCACTGCAGATAAATCTTCTCTTCCTTGTCAATCCCACTGTCTCCAAAGGACCCCTGTGCTGAACTAATCCATTCCCTCCTCAAGGACAAAGCCCAGAACCCATTCTGTCCCCCTCATATTTATTCTCGTGTTCCATTATTTTGACCCATATCTGTCCTGGATTTTCCTTTTAGTTTGTCTTTCCAGCTCCTCACCTTCCCTTTACCTTCAGTGGCTTTCACTTACCTACTCTGCTTGATTTTTCCCAATTTTTTACCCCTAGTCCAAGCACATCCTAATTTATATCCCTTGTACTTAACAGCTCCCATCCATCCCCAGTTCCTTCTCATTAAAAATCTCCTTAAACACCTTTGGCAGTTGCTGCTCCAGCTCCTCTCTTCCTTCCTCTGCCGTTTGCCCCCTTCTTCCTGACACAAAGTACTTCAATCCCATTAAATCAACATCTCCCAAAACAGAGGGTCAGTATTGAGGTGGAAAATGTCTTCAGAAAATAAACATCTTTGCTGTCCAGATGAATACGTGTTACCTGATTGTTTCCCAGCTACATTGTTTGTGTAACCTTGAAGCTATTTTGTACGATCCTTTAGTTCTGACAACCCAAGATTTGTTATGACCTAATATTTTAAAGTCAAAATAACTCAGAGGTACAACATTGTTACAGATCGTTCAGACTGTGCAAGAAGCAGCAACATGTATTATCTGTATTTTTTTAAGAAGAAAGGCTTTTCCTGGGTTACCTTGTCTTCAACTCTTGAGTAAAGCAAACCCACTCCCTTTCCAATTTGATGGCCTTTAGGAAGTTGAAAACACACACATGGATGCACATGTATTGTCTTTCTACCTGGCATTTCTGTGTGAATAAAGGGCTTTGAGCCAAAAGCAAGCAGATAAAATCTTTCAGGAACTTTTACAGTGTCACATACTTGTGCAAATCGCCGGCGTGTTTATAGCAACAGGCGCCACAACAGAGCTCTGTGCTCACTCAGTCAGAGCAGGCAACCTCCTCCATCTGTTTCGTGCCTGTATTTACATGTGGCACAGGGCAAAACATCACCTGGCACGGCACAGGGGAACTCAGAGGGGTGGGGAAATCACTGCTCTTCACTCACCCCTCCCACCCCGAGACCCTGAGCAGTCCATGGACACGTCTGCAGGGACAGATGGAGTTGGCAGGGCTGTCACACAAACCAAGCGTGATGCTCTTAGGACAAGAGGAAATGGCCTCAAGCTGTGCCAGGAGAGGTTCAGGTGACACGGTAGGAAACATTTCTTCCCCAGAAGGGCTGCCCAGCCCTGGCACAGCTGCCCAGGACAGTGGTGGGCTCACCATCCTGGGAGTGAATTAAAGCCGTGTGGATGCAGCACTTGGGGGGCATCATTTAGTGCTGGGATGGGCAGTGCTGGGGAATTGGAAGTGCTAGCTGAGCTTGATGATCCCAGAGATTTTTCCAGCTAAATAATTCCACGATTCTATGCTTTTTGGGTCCTCTAGTAGCAAACTGCTGGGCTGCTGCACCAATTCCTCCCTGTCTATGAAGGAGAGTAAACAAGCCTTAATCATGTCACTGAAGGTGCTGTGAACTGTCAAAGACCTGGAAATGTTGGAGCGAAAGATCCAGCCCCAGAAGGAAATATTGCTCTGTGTGATGGTGTGTAACGACCTTGGTGAGGAGTTGCCCAATGCTGGTGTGGAGAAATTCTCTTTCAGGTTGTGGTAAGATAAAGGAGAAAAAGACACTTCTTTTAGAATGCAAATGTTCCTGAACCAAAGTAATTATTCCAGAATAGCTAACCTGATAAATAACCAAACCCAGACAACTTCTGTGTCCTGGAAGGATGGAATTTCATGACTTTTTGGGATTTCCAGGCATGTTGGTGGCTGGTTTGCCAGACAGCACCTAAAATGGTGGTTCTCTGCCAAGCTGGGCCAGACAGAAACATAAATAACGTCTGTGAGGATGAGATGGAAGTGATTAATTTGATTTCCCTTTTGCAGAAAATGGGCTGGAAGGATAAAGCTAAAACGTTTTCACCATAAACACCTTCCTAACAACAGTGGAAATTTTACCCAATACACTGATTTCTTCAAGGAATAAATGACCTGCTTTAATGTTTCTATTTGTCAATGGAAATTACTTTCCAAGAAGCTGAGTAAAGTCTATTTTTTTTTTCTCAAAGGAGAAGTCCTTTCCCTTTTGCAACTTCCAGTGAGGCAGAAGGTGGAACCTTCACGTGCCAGAGGTGAGTGGTGCCAATGCAGATGTCTATCAACAGGTAAAATGAGTCCCCAGGTAGTGCAGGCTGATGGGAGCTCAGCTCCAGGCTTTAAAATGGGATGGAAAAGTGTCCGGGTTGCAGGGGGGAGCCTGGGAAAGACAAGCATGATTTATTGCAGTAAATCACACAAATAAAGGTAAGTGAGTGATTCAAGCATGTGCTTGCCTTCACAGGGGTCAGCACAGCAGAGAGGCACATCCCTCTTCCCACCTGGTGGAAAACCGCCCCGGGGGATCCTCCCAGGATGCAGTTGCTGATCTGGGGAACATCACTTCAAGCCAATGTATTTCATTTCCAGTCCTCTGGGATTCCAGGTGAACAATCAAAGGGGTGAAAAGGGAAGCTCCACCCAAGTTTGTATTTTGCAGGATAAGGCACATTATGAACTGACAGTGGAACTGCCCAAGGTGCAGTGAGGGCAGATACAGAGCCCACATGAGCTTTCATTTTGATAATTATCCCAACAGAATTTTCTTTCTCTTGCCATTGAATTAATTGCCTGCACTGAATGGAGGAGATGCTCCTGGCCAAGAGGGAAGGTGAGAAAGAATCCCCCTATGCTCCCCAGCCTGCAAACTCCTCTCCTACTGGAAAACCTTTTGCAAAAAATCACTCTTGAACGGATCTGCCAAATGAGTTCTAAGCAATAATTAGCTGGGGATGGGCTATGAAGATGCAGAAATGGCATTAAAGGGAGAAATGATTCACTCCACCACCTCTGGGAGTGATGCTGCTCAGGTGTGGGAGGAGAGGAGAAAGCACCAAGAGCCCACTTAGCAAACCCTGCTGTAAGGAGTTACTCAGAGGAGATTTTTAAATTGCCACCCACACAAATTCAACCCCCTGTGACTCATTGCCACAGAGAATGAGATCAGCTTTAAAGTGACCAGAACTTGAACACAAAAAGGTTGTCTCTGTCACCACGCCAGGAGCTGCCAAGCATCACCTCCATTCTGTGTCCTTGATCTTCAGTGAGTCTTTTGGAATAGCTTTTTCCAAAACAAAAATGATTATCAGGGCTTTTCCTTCCTTTATTTTGCTTTGCTGGGTCACTTCTGTTTATTGCTCATTCCCATGTTTATATCTGCTCCCAACATCTGGGACAGGCTCTGGGGAGTTCTGGGCAGGCAGGATGTGGCACTGCCTGCTGAGACTCCACCTGAGACCCCAGATGGTGGGAGCAATTCAGCCAAAACACCCAATGTGAAGCTCCTTTATTATCATTATTAGCATTACTACTAGTATTAATATTCTTTTTTTATTAATACTGTTGTTACCTTGTACTGAAATACCCACTTTAGGATTTTTTCCCAACAGAAATACTGTGCCTGTTTTTGAGGGGAACCAGTGGACTAAGCAAGCAATGGGGCAAAAATCACTTAACAATTTCAGAGTGGGGTGAAGCAGTTGAATGGGAAGGAGCCTGGGAATGAACTGGGAGCAAAGTGCTACAAAGGTGCTTAAGCTGGAGGGTTTGAACTTGAGTGAGAGATGTCAGGGGAGAAATACAAATAGAGAGGGAGAGAAAATAAACGAGAAGTACTTTTCCTGCCCCCTTGTTAACCCATAAAACCAGAGAAGAAGAGTCATACACACCACGTGTGCCAAGGAAAAGGGGACGGGAGAAAAATCGACAACATCACCAGCTCGACGAGATGTTCAGTAAAAAAACAAATGACCTTTTGTGCTGTCTGGGGAGAAACTCTTCCATCATCTTTATGAATTTCCACCTTTGGCAACGGCTAAATAGCCTTGCATATCTACCATCAAGACACTAACAGCCCTGCCATAAATCTTAACCCCAAACTATCATTATTTGCTGGAGAACATGAATGGTTTGCTCTGCACATGAAAAAGAAGAGCAAAACTTCTGAAAGAGGGGACCCTTCCAGGCTGAGCATCCTCCCTGGGCTCTCTCCTACTTGTTGGTGGGATGAACACTTCTTGCATGGAATCATCCAGGGAAATGTGCTATTTTCTGTCTCTTAAAACTGTTATTATCTTGATATTATCTGTCACTTGCAACAGTGAGTCAGGTTGGGAAGCACTGGGGGGCCAAGTGTCAGCCACTCATCTGCAAAACAGAGTTAAGGAATAAACACTAGAGATTGTTGGGGTCCCATAAATTACAATAATTGGGGTTAAAAACATTGATAGAGTCAGAAAAAGCACCCAGAGCTTTTGCCTTCCCCCTGTGCCCCATGGAGGACACAGCCCAGGTAGAGGCAGGAGCCAGTCCCCAGTGCTGGCTCTGGGGCAGCTGGAATGGGATTTAATTTCTCCCCTCTCGTTACCACTTCCTGAGCCCTATGAGCCCTGAGGGACAGCAGGGGATGAAGGGAAACATTAGTTTCTTAATAAATTCTTGTGTCATCTTCTTGACAGCACCTTTAAGCACTGGATGACACTCAGGAATGATGTGGCTTAACCTCAAGGGTTCAGGCGAGGGAGCATTTCCCTTTGCCAAGGAGCAGCAGTAATTGCTGGAGAAGAAATCCATCCCAGCTCTCCCTGCCAGCAGCACTGAGCACTTCACCCACCTGGCAGGGACACACCTGGGGCTCCTGGGCTGCCTGCACAGCATAGCTGGGCACTCTGGAGCACCACTGATTTCAGAAGAGGGTCAGGATGGTTGGTCTTGATGAGCTTTTCCAACCTTAATGATTCCCTGATTCTCTATGTGTGGATGGAGGGGGTATCATACATTCCCCAAAATTAGTACCTTTCCATGGAGGTGATGTGATGGACTGTGGACACTCTCTCAACCTGCTGCAAATGGGAGAGGAAAGGGATTAAAGCACAGGGAAGGTGAGTTTAAGTGGAGGGACTCTGGGCCACTGGCATTCCAGTGGGATGGAGGTTGTCACACTGGGAGAGTTGGATGCAAAGGATTTCCCCAGCACTCCCTGTACACACTTATTATCTGGAGATGGATAAAAAGCTACAGTGCTATATAAATCCCAGGGATTAAAGGTTTAGCATGACCAAGCAGAAGAAGCCTGGAAAACATTAATTAATGTTTATATGTGGTTTCTATCTTCTCTTCCCTTTTTCTTTCACCCTTTGTCTGCCTCAAAAGATAATAGATGGGAACAGCTTCTTCTGCCAAGGCCAGGCTTCAGTTAAGACTTCTTTTTCCATTCCAAAATGTTTGTAACAATTCAATTCATGGGCTCATGATTCATGGGGCTTTCCCAGTGTTTATCTGCAATTACAGGTTCCATTGGTCCCCAGCACCAGCCTTTCTTGTAGGCTGTATTCTGCACATGGTGATTTCCAGCCCTGTCCCTCAGCCTGGGGAGCCCATGGAATTGATGCCTCCACTGCTGGAACACTCTCTCCTCCCCTCCCTCTCCACAACAGAAAGATAAAGAACTTCCCATGGATGTGGCATCAAGAGCTGCAAATTCCCAGCCTTGGTGGCTCTTCGGGAGCTGCTGTGTGTGACCCTGCCCTTTCTTGGGAACAGCTCCAGGTCAAGACTACTCCTTGTTCATGGGATGAGCCTCTTGCAAGGAAGACAGAAGGTGACGTGTAATCCCCAGCCAGATGCTCAGAAGATTTAAATGGCTCCCCACTGATTTGTGTCACTGAGCCTGAGCATAGGGGAGCATTTCCAAATGGAATGGATCCAACAGCAGGTGATTATTACCTCAGTAAGCAACCTTGATTTCTCTGCTCTTTCCCCAAGCGGAGAACAAAGGATGAGCACATCATCCCCCCTCACAGCCTGCTCAGCCAGATCACCCATTTTTGCTGTGGCATCTGTCAATACAATGAAGTACCAAGAGCTCCTGAAAAAAAAACCCTGGATAAAAATTGATTTTTATTAACTATAAAAA
>VWZU01019080.1:216892-228528 GCA_013397095.1 Sterrhoptilus dennistouni
AGAGAGACAATTCCCTTGCAAGAGGAATGAGGAAAATACAGCAAGTACAGCTTCCTGCAGGACTTTCCTGGGCTAGGAGACTAGAGGAGGGCAGAGATAACCACTTGTAACAACCATTCTGACCCACACAATTAATACCAGGTTCCGTGGGTGGGACGTGCAATCAAGGGAAAAGTCCAGCTCTGATACAGAATCACAGAACCCCAGAATGGTTTATCTTGGAAGGGAATTACAGCTCATTTCACTCCCTAGACCAGGTGGTTTCAAGCCCCATCCAGGCTGGCTTTGGACACTTCCAGGGATGGGGCAGCCACAGCTTCTCTGGGCACCCTGTGCCAGCTCCTCCCTGTGCCAGGACCTCCCCACTCTCACAGGGAGCAATTCCTGTGGATCCACTGGCCACAGAAAGAACACACCACTCTGCACTTGTGGCAGCTCTGGGCCAGAAATATTAAATATATAGTAAGACTTTTTTTCCAAGGTTATGAAGGGAGAGCTACTCCCAGGCTCCCACACCCAGGATTACATTTGATCTGCAGAACTCTCCTCTCTTTTTATTGAAAAAAACTTCCTTGCCTGGAATTGGTTGTCAGTGCTTGCATGACTGGTCACAGCTTATCCATAGCCTGAATTAGCAGGTGTGTGACTGCCTGTTTAGCCATATTTTTAGATCTCTGGGCTCTTGCGAGCTGTCAGGGAAAAGAAAAAAGGCATTATTTTAGGAAAAGTAACATTGCAAAACAGAGTGACATTCCGTTTGACGTGTGAGGATAAATTAAGGATGAGAATACATTAAAGAAAACTCTGAGCACCTTCGTCATATTCCTGTATTCAAGGAGAAGCACAGCTGAGTTTCAGTTGATCTTGGCTTCTTCATTGACTTGGATCGGTAAATTTTCCCCCCTTTTAGTGTTTAAATAGTTTGTCAGTGAATGATCCCATTCATAAAGTGCTGGCGATGACAGTTCTGCAAAGCTAAATGGCACTTAACTGTGAACCTAATAAATCTGCAACAAAAATAAACAGGGAGAATGAGAGGGGGAAAAAAAGATTAACAATGGCAGAGAGCTAAAAAGAAAAAAAAAAAATAAAACCCCAGTGGCAGGTATGAAAGGCCATTGTCATTAAAACTGTTTGGAATGGTATTGAGCAGCATTGCTCCCATTTCCCTCCCCTGTTTGCCTGACCTTTGAATGCTCAGAGGAAACGGGGCTGGGCTGATGTTTGGGCACTCTGTATTTGGTAAGACAAACTTGCTGTGAGCGGTGCAGATCCATCTCTCCCCAGCTGTCCCCAGCCACCGGCACCTCCTGGGTTAGACAAAGGACATCTCCATGCTCATGGAAAGGGAGATTTGCATTTGTGAAACGGTAACTCTGACTCCATATAGGAAAAATGAGTGCAAACCCTCAAATTGTTGAAAGCAGGACTCAGGGAGGGAAATTCGGGCAGAAAATTTGGAGCTGTGACAATCCTGTAAGAAACAAATCTCATGACACAAGCAAGATGATTTATCACAGAAACCCCAGAGCAAAGGTTTTAATAAACCAGCTTAGCATGAAAAATTGTCACCTATATTTAAGAGTTGGGAAGAGAATTTGATCAGACAGATTTTAACACCTTAGGAAAAT
Source organism: Sterrhoptilus dennistouni (assembly GCA_013397095.1). Taxonomy (NCBI): domain Eukaryota; kingdom Metazoa; phylum Chordata; class Aves; order Passeriformes; family Zosteropidae; genus Sterrhoptilus; species Sterrhoptilus dennistouni. Next base: position 218,524 of record VWZU01019080.1, read on the forward strand.
AAAGCAGAAGAGATACAGGAAAATGGGATAACGTGAAAAGATTTTGCTGTGGCTAATCTCTTCTCAATAAGATAATGGATTTTCTAGACAAAGGAAATGTCATCCACCAGCAATTTGTATGGATTCTCCACTTGTGCAAAGGGAAGTAGTATCTTCACTAACAAAAGCAGAGCTTGTACAAGATACAGTTGGAGATAAAAGGAAAACGTGTTCAGAGAGAGGCAAGTGGGCTCAAGGAAGATTATTAATAGAGTTGTTCAGGATTCCAACTGAGATTAATTTTATATAAGTCTTTAATTAAAACCCTGGGCAGTAAAAGCAGAGTTGAGCCATGAAAGTTTGCTGATGACAAAAAGCTGAGTCAGATTGCCATTACCAAAGGAATTGTACAACCTGCACGAAAACAGGAGATTGAGAAATAAAATATGGAAGAAGCAAACCATGTGGTAATCACTGAATGATTAAATGATGAGGTCTCTGGCTACCAAAATCAGGTGGGCCCCCTTAAAAAACCCCACCACTTTAACTCCAAAACGAGCCAGGTGGGATATCTGGGGTGGAGGAGGTGCTGCTGTGAGATCTCCACTACAGCAGTGTCTCTGGTTTTCATCACCTGTGTTCAGGAAAGATAAATCCAGCCTGGAACAGAAACAGCAAAAGGATATGGGAGTGAGCCTGGGAAGGAGATTATCTCATGGGACAAGCCCCCAAGAGCCTGGCAGGATGAAGATTGCATGGAGATCTGATCCCCAGCTTTAAATACCCCTGGAGAAAAGCAGCAGAGAGGGAGAACTGCTTGTAGCAGTGGACACTGCCAGGGAAAAATAAAAGGCCATGAAATGGGACACACAGAGCCCTAGACAGAAAATTTAATGAAGAGCTGCCACAGGAACTGGTCTCTGCAACAGCTTTCCAAGGAGTAGAAACCTAAAACTCCCTCCATTTGTTTTTAAACAGAAACAAAAATATTTATGAAAGAAAAAGTATAAGCAAACATGGAATTGCAACAACTTGGACTTGTAACCCAAACAACTCTGCTTACCCTGAGTTTTATCTCCTGCAATGATACCAGCTTGAGAAGGCATCCCCAACACTACCTGCAGAGAACCTGCACAGGCCAAAGGGGAATATTTGTGCTCTGTTTCACAAGCATCCATTTCCCTCTCTGTTGGAATTGTAACTGCACTGAGTTTAATCAATGTAAGCTGTTAAGAGGAACAAGCAGGAAATGAAACTGATCGAAATTGGATCCTCTGAAGAGGACACCTGCTGTGGGAAGCACTTTCAGAGCATCAATGGTTTGGCAAAACTCTCCTGCTCATCTCCTCCAGGTTTATTGTGCACAACTAGAACTCGGTTTCTTTGCTAAGAGCAGATCTTGGAAAAGAGCTAAAATGTAGAAAGCTTTGGGTTTCTCAAAGAAAGAGAAGCATTGTGCCTTTGCAGGCCAGGGGCTGGAACTCCTGGTTTTGGGGGACCAGGGCTGCAAGGAGGAGTGTGTGAACCCTCCAAGGAGCTCCGTACCTTCAGAGGGAGCACTGTCTTCATTTCTCCCAAAATGTCTCAAATTCAGACTTTAAAGCCTTACTTGGCCCTTGTTCCAGGCCCATGTCCCACACAGGGTGCCCAGGGTGCTGAGAGAATAAAGAAAATCTCACTCTGCTGCCTTGGGCTCCCAAATTGCTGCTGGAGCAGATGGGCTCCATGCCCTGCCCAAAAGGTCAGAATGCTTGGCCTAATCCAGCCCAGGGCTGGGAGCCAGGGAGCTGAGCATTCCTCAGGAAAGGGTGTAGGGAGCTCCAATCAGTTCCTATCAAGGGGAGGATAAAGTTCAGGGGCTTTTGCTCATCCCAGGGTGGTAACAGGGCACAAGGAGAGGGGCAGGACCTGGGGAAGGGGGACAGTGAATCTCAGATTTATCAGGTAAGGGACTGGCTGATGCTGCAGAAATGAGCTGTTTCCTCTCTCCTGGCAAGAGCTTGGAGTAAACACCAAGCCATCCTCTGCTCTCTGACATCTTCATTTCACTGTGCAAGGTGGTGACTTTTCACTGCAGGAACAGACCTAATTATTACCTCAGGGGTAAATATGCACTGAGGCACATGGAGAATAAGGCAGGTAACTCCCAGTCTGAGCTTCTAATCCCATTATCACGGATTATTATCAGCATCATTATCCTACATAACACAAAATTAAACACGGGGGGGAGAAACACCATTGTCTTTCCAGTAATGAAAAGCATGGACAGGAGAGGAAACAGTTTCTCTGAGTCATGCTCCCCACCCAAATAATAGAAATATCTCTGTGTGGAGGAACAGGTGACGTTATGGATTAGCTGCTATTAATTTTCACCATGAAGCAGCTTTCCCTCAGCACGAAAAGCTGCTCTCCCTCCTTAGGCGGCCCAGACTCTGCAGCTTTGTTCTCTTTGAGGTTTGCAGAGAACTGATGCTCTGCACCCCTTGTTTGGCAAGGATCAGTCCTCTGATCAGGCACATTCCTCCCATCCTCCCACGCCAATCCAGGGATGGGCACAGCACAGGAAAAAGAGAACAATTGTTCTGGATGTGGAGAACAGTCCTGGTGTGGCAGTTTGGGGTTTGAGAGCACACTGGGGTGTCTGCTGCTCTAAACCAGCGTCACTGGTGGGTCACAGCTCTGGGAAATCCAGGGGGTGCAATTCCCCAGCTGCCAAAGCCCAGATCATCTCCTGTGGAACAACATTGATCAGGAAGTGTCCAAGGTGGGAAGGCTGGGAAGACACATGGATTTATGGGCAATCCCAAGGTCCATGAGAAGATGAAAATTCCCATCCCTCCTGGGAGGACTTTGGACCCAAAGCACCAAGGCTTGTACTCACACTGACATGCCAAGGGTGGGGATGGATGATGGAGAAGTGTCTCCTCACTGATCTGGCACTGCCATCTCCCAGCAGAATCACCGTGAGCAAGAACTCCCAGCCTGTGACCTACTTTGCATTTATCACTTTTAATTCACCACTTTCAGCTTGTTTCCTCCTCATTGAGCTACCAGACCTATAGGATAATGTGAATTTTCCAGAGGCACCAGGGAAGCACCACAGGGAGCTGTCTGACCCAGCTTTACAAACAACCCCCCTTTCTCAATGTTGGCTTGCTAAAAAGTTCTTGAAAGCCACAAAAATCTGCAGGGTTTGTGCCCAGCAGCCTCAAGGATGGAGCCCTGCTGTTTTCATGACAGTTTATTCCTCTTTTTTCCCATTACTTTTGTAAGAGTAAGTGTAAGTAAGAGTTCTACTGTAGGACTGTAACTACAGGGTGGCACTGCTGGAACAACCACCCAGGCCCAACATCTAAGATTCTACAGGACTTCACCAAACCTCTGCCTTTGTCAAGATTTGGGCCCAAATCTTGTATCAGAGCTTAAACCTAATCCAAGAACGGCTCGTTATCTTTAGTTTATAGTGCATAAGAGGAAACATGAAAAACCTGTCATTCATCATCCTTGCACATACAGCTAAACCGCAGAAAAAAATCTCTTTACAGAACTACTGCTTCATCTGTCCAAAAAATAAGATTTTTTTTTACCATGATTATTTTTCTTCCTAGTTTTTTATTTTTCATGTAGGTTGATGCAGTTAAGATCTTCCCCCTTGCTTTTCCTTCCAAGTTCTTCTTCTCTCCTCTTTTTTTTCAGTCCATTCTTGTGCACTGTCCTTTTCCATTTTGCTGCTGAGGGAGAAAACTGAAAACCCTCTCAAACACCAAATTTCTTTGTACTGGCCTGAAGTTACATGAATAAAGACTTTTTTTTTCTTTCCTTGTTCATCCTTGCTGGGACCTGGGGGAACCATCCTGCAGGATGAGCTCAGTGCTTTGCAAAATTATCTCAGGAGTGGGTACAATGGAAGGTGGGTCCCAGCCAGAACTCCGGATATGAGCACTTCCCATCCCTCTGGGGGAGTTGGGATTTTGACATCGAGGCTTGTTCCTTTCTGTCAGGACTGGAAGGCAAATACCCCTGAACATCATCAGGGCTCAATCCCAAGGGCTGCTGTCTCTGGTCAGATTTCTGGATGAGCAACCAGCAGCCCTGGGACAGCAGATCCTGAGAGGCACAACACTCAAGAGGCTTTTGAAGTGTGAATCCATCCCCAGGGCTGGATGAGACTGTGCACATTCCCTCAGGGAACAGTCCCTGTATTTCTCCTCAGGTGCCTAAACTCAGGCTTGTGCTGTTTTTCCTGGTTCTTAGAGCACAAGGCAAACACAGCTTTAAGCCCACAACCCTGTTCAGGGCTAAATCCCAGCCCAGCCTTCAGACCCAGCTCAGCTCAGCCCGAAGCAGTGGAGGAGTTACTCAATTCTTGGCATTTCAGTGACCAGACCAAAGATAATCCCTAAGCAGAAAAAACCTTAAAGCAAGAGGAAAATGAGCACTTTCCCCCCAACAGCAGCTGGATCCCTGTGTTTAGCTCTACTAAAATATGTAATTTTACTCCAGCTGCAGATGCAAAAGGATTTCCCCATTTCTTCCATGTTGTTTTCCCTCCATCCAAACACATTCTGAATGTGCTTTCCACGATCACTCAAGGGATTATCAGTGAAAGTCATTCAGTGTGAGCAAAGCAGAGAGCACTTTGAGCCTGCACTGAAATAACCACGTCGAAAAATGAGATGTTAAAATTGCTCCTCAGCCAAAAGAGGAACCAAAAAAATCTTCGGTGTCTTGTGGACTCATAAAAAACTAGCCCAGACAGCAAGAGAATTGCATTTTACCCAGTCTGACTCATAAATGATTAGAATGGGATAAACAAGGGGGAAAAAAAAATTAGAAATCGCTGGAACTGTTCCCACTGTAAAGTGGGGCTGAGTCAGAAACAATTATTTTCATCTGAGAAGTAGGAAATGCCATTTTGTAAGAGCTACTTTACCCTTTGTTGGAAAATGGCCAACTTTGCTTTCTTTGAGACTTAGAAACCTATCATTAAAGTTTTTGTAAATTTTGTAGTCATATTTATCAGTTTCATTGGACAGCAAAGAAACACCACACACCGTTTCCTATTTCAGGGCAAGAAAATGATATTTTTTCCTGCTTCTACCTTTATTTCCCTGCCCTGTTATGTAAATCTTTTGGAATTCTTCAAATTGGACAAATCCACCAGGTACCAACTGCAAAAAAAACCCCAGCAAATGCATCTGCATTATCCATTTAATGAAAAACCTTTTGGCTGAAGAAAATACTGAAGTTTTCAAATGCTGTGTTTACAGCACATCTCTGATTGGATTTTTTTTTTAGTTAAAAAAGTCCCAAGATGGTTTGGGTTGGGAGGGGCCCTTGACCTCACCCAGTCCCACCCCCTGCCATGGGCAGGGACATCTCCCACTATCCCAGGTGGCTCCAAGCCCTGCCCCACATGGCCTGGGTTAATTGCAGATTAATTACAAAATATTTCACTTTGACTCAGACAAGTTGAAATATCTCTGATGCCTTCCCTGCCAGTCAGCTTTTTGTTTCTAGAATCATCTGCATGCAAAATTCGATTTAATCAGCTGTTCAGGCTTACAAACAAACTAAGTAGAAACTGTTGCAGAGGTTTTTTTGCAACTTGATGGTGAAACTCATTATTAGACAAATGATTTCCACTCAATTGCTCTCTTCTCTCTCCCTGAGTACTGCGGCATTTGAGACTTGTGGAAACATTTTCTGTGGAGATAAAAGTGCTGATGCCACTATCCAAGAACAACAGAGGCTGATTACGGATTTCATAGACCATCTAATCTAACTCCTGTATGAACGGGCCATAGGCCTTTCTAAATTAAATGTTATTTCTAGTCCAATAGATACGGTTGAACTACAGCACAGTTCTGGAAAGAAGAGGGGAAAAAAGACATCCACAGATAAAGAATGTGCAGCAACTCAGACATGGTATCAGAGCTGCAGACAGGCAGCAAAATCCTGCCTTGCCACCTTTGCCTCTCACTGGGGCTGTCATGAGCATGCCAGGGCTCTGTGGAAAGAAAAACGTTCAAAGATAACTAAATTTTGATGCATTTAATGGCAGAGGAAACACTCTGCAGTTCACAACCCGTGTTTCCAACAGAACGGGCAAGAGGGAAAAGTTTCATCCTGTTTCTAGTTCAGGTATTTTCTAAGTTCCTTCCAAATGAGTGTTGCCCAGTCCTGGTAAATTTGGTTTAGGTTTAGGTGCAAAGCTGTGGATTCACTTAAACCAGTGGCTGCTTTTCCAAGCTGATTATTGTGCACTGGACACACGGGAGGAGTGGAGAATGTCCCACCCTGGCTTGGCTAAAGCTGGAGTTTTCCCACATGGAACTGTAATCTCTGCCTCACACACTGTAAATACAGAGAGGATTACCTGGAAAGTATTTCTCTATTAACCCATTTCAAAAATCAATACCCAGGCAGGATTATACAGATTTCTTCAGGGAATTTCTCACATTTTATGACATTATCACTGTTCTAGGACCTGATGTCCCACAGGCATCACTGTTGCATAGATGACTTATTTATTTTTTGCCTTTCTGAAAGCCATTTTCAAGTTTTAAAGCACATCTTCAGTCACAGACTGGATGGAGAACAAACAACAGGATTTGATGCATGGGAAAGTCTTGCCAAGCTGGGACACTCAACCATGAAAATAAACTGCACCAATCCTTTACCAAATACCTATTTTACGTTACCTGATAAAACACAGAGCTAATGCAGAGCTGGAATCAGACACTTCCAGCTCTAGAAACTGGGGCAAAAATAATCCCCTTCTCCCCACTCAGCACTCCTTGGATAAACCATCTGAGATCTGTGTGTGCACCCCTGCCATGCCAAAAAAGGGATATTCAGAAATCATCTTCATAGGGCCTCAAAGAGCCACTAAATATGTGTCCAAAACTGGAAGAGGTGACAGAAAAAAGTGCCCTTGTTCTGACACATTCATCCAGTGACAAGGTGGCATTTTCAGCACCCTCACCTCCCTTAGCAAGGGCTACAAATAGTTTACACAGAGATTGTTGTGCAGTGATATTAAGGAAAATCTAATGATTTCCATTTCCTCCAGATTTTGTTGGAGTGGAAAAACCTATTCCAGAAAAGCCCCTGCCTGATATTCTGAAATGAGAATCTCTGGAATAGAAACAACAGCAACAACTGTTTGATTTATATATTTTATTTTTAATTAAAAAATAAAGGTTATCTTAATACATCTCTTGCAGCCTTTGGGCAAAATGCACCCTTAAGAAGACTCTATGAAACACGATGCACATCTTTTCTTGGCGCACATCTTAAACAAATGCCAACTTCCTGCAGCAACTTTGGAAATCCGTCATTTTCCCCAAACCCTGAAAACATTTAACAGTTCATTTTAAAAATCCCTACAAAAATTAGAAATGGGCCCAAAGCAAAAGTCCCAGATCCAAGCACCCAAAAGCTTTTGGAGCAGACGTACCCAAATGCTCATCTCATTCCAAGTTTTATCCCACATCATTTCAAATTCACAGACACAAAGCACCCAAGGAGAGGCAATTGGAGCTGACCCAGGTATGGATCTCCCTTTGGAAGCTTTGATCTGAACCGGGCCAAAGCAAACCCGGGGGTCTGAACTGTTTCCTAAAATTGTTTAAGTCGGGCCCATCCCCAACAGAAGGAAGTGCTGGTTACACAAGGCAATGGTGCTGTCAGAGCTCCCATTCCCCGGCTGTCCCTGATCTGAGCCCAGGCCAAGCTCTTTGTCCCCTGGCACCACACAAGGCAAGGATAAAGCCACGGGAACACACTGACCCTCCAACACAGCCACACACCTGCCTCCCACTGCCTGGGAGAGCCCTTGGCTCCTCACGGAGCTGTCCTGGGGTTTTAGGAGTGGTTTTCCCTGGAAACATGTCCCGGCCTCTCTGCAGGAAGGCTCAGGCTCTTGCCAGAGGAACAGGCTGGCACCACTCCCACTCTTTGTTCCACCTGGCCTGTGATTCCCAAAGGCACGAAGTGACCAATGTTTAGACTTATACACAAGGTATACATACATACACATATATATATATGTATACACACACCATTACATACATATTTAAATATATATATATTTGGTTTTGATTTTTCTCTTTTGTCTTTTTTTTTTTTTTTTGCTTTTCTTTTCCCCTCCTTTCTCTCCCTTTTAACTTAATGGTGTAGTCTCCTCTGAAGAAGGCTCTGCTATATGTTGTGGAGATTTCTCTGTCTCCAGTGGGACTTCTTCTGGGTTCTCCTCTGTTAGTTTTGGCTCCTCAGAGGCTTGAGATCCCTCCTGCACCTGGCTCTGAGCCTGGCTGTTCATTTTCTCCTCTGCTTCGATCTCCTCCGAGGTGGGGATGGAGTTTTTCTTTGGGCGGCCTTTGGGCTTTGTTGGGGCTTCCTGTCCGCCCTTCAACACCTGCAGCAAAGAGATGAGCTGTGAGGATTCTGAACTCTGCTGGTCTCAGACATCCTGTTCCCATGTCTAATTTCCTCTCCCTTCACACCTTTCCTGCAGCAACAAGACACTCCAGCCAAGGATCTATACCCAAGCTAATGCCAGATTTGTTAGAAGTGACAGTAACTCTGCAGGTGCACAAACATCCAAATGAACGGCCTGGAACTGCATCTCCTTTCCCAAATCAGAAAACATGGACACCCCCACCAGAGAATGTCACAGCATCATCTTCCCACCAGCATTTATTGGGTGGCTGTCCATCACAAAAAAACATTTTAACTGGAAAAGGACCGTGAAGATCAGAATAAGTGAATGGTGAAAGGAGGATATGAGAAGCAAAAATTAATGGTATCAGCTCTCAAAACTCCTCTGTTTCCATAGAGCAACACAGTCGTTTTTGTCTATGCACAAAACCCATCCCAGAAGCACTGAGATCACACGAATGCCAAAAAGGCAGAAGGAGATATTTTGGTTCTTCCCTCAGTTCTATTCTCATTTCTTTCACCCCTTTGCTTTGTTCTCCTCCTACTGCCTTTGGTCCCCTCTAGCCCACCGCATATGCTGCAGTATGAACACTTTTAAAAAAAGAGACCATCTCTGCGAGAAATGATCAGGAATAAAACAAAATTTGGTATAAATAGACCACAAGTCACTCTACTATGTTCAGCTTCCAAATCTGTTCTTTGCAATCAGTTTCTATGAGCCATGGAGAAATGACAAGGATCCACTCACCATTTTCTTCCACTTCATCCTACGGTTCTGGTACCACGTCTTCACCTGGAGCTGAGTCAGCCCCAAGGACTGGGCTAAGTCGAGCCTGGGAGACAAACCAGACAGCAAAATGAGTTTACACAAGCCAAGAGGAGCTCAGGTGCCAGGGTCTAGGCAGTCCAACACTGTTAGAGAATTCAGCAGTGCCTCTCTGACCACTTGTCTCAAGAATAGTCACACAAAAGTGGTAAAGCCCATGAATTTAGGATGCAAAGGCAGAAGCTCCTATGGAAGATGCAAGCTCTTTTTTCTAGAAGTGCAGGTTTTGTCTGCCCTCTTTGGGACATGAGCCTGCTGCACTCCAACTGATGATTCTCCGTGTTTGTCCATGAATTAGGAGTGACTGGTACATCACATCTGTGAAAAACAGGTCACCGGTGTCTGAAGCAAACGTGTGGGAACAGACACCCAGCATCAGCTACTCTTGTCATTTATCTCCTTTGCTACCTTCAGAAGGGGGATCATGGTATTTGCCCATTTCTCATGGAGTAGTAGTACATCCCTGTTCCAGGTGTGAGCATCTGACCTACCTGTCAGGGGTGGACAGGTACTTCTGCTTCTGGAATTTCTTCTCCAGGCCCATGAGCTGGATCTCGGTGAAGATGGTCCTGCTCCGGCGCGGCTTCTTGGAGCACGGCGGGGGCTGCTCTGCCTCGGACTCGCTGCTGCCCTGGGCCTCGCTGGGGGAAAGGTCCGTGGCCCCCAGGCCGGGCTGGGCTGGCAGAACCCGGGAGCTGCCGGGGGCCGGGAGCAGCTGGGGCAGCGCGGGCGGCTGGCGGGTGATGACTGAGATG
>VWZU01019080.1:229058-252888 GCA_013397095.1 Sterrhoptilus dennistouni
ACCCTAACCCTAACCCTAACCCTAACCCTAACTTTAACCCTAGGACAGGTAAAGGAAGAACTGCCTTTCCACTCCCTTTTTAGGAGCTGTTATAACCACTGAAATCATCTGTCTAATTACCTCAAGAGATTTAACTCCAAGCAGAAGATGAAATATATCCCCATTCTGTTCCAAACTTTGTTTCCCTGGGGAAACTAGGACAGGGTTCACTTGAGACAGTGGCCATCCCTCCCCTTGCAGGTAACCAACAACAGAGTCCAGTTCACAACTCATTCCATCCCCTAACAGGGAACTGCATCAGAACCACTCTCAATCTCCATTGCCCACACTGATGCCACTGACCATGCAGGAAGATGAAGATTATCTTCACTGACTGAACTCTCCATCTTACACCAACCAGTTTGATGCCAGCCCTAAAAACAAACCAGTTCCTTTCCAATCTTTTCAGGTCAGGGCTGTTCTAGGGTGACGAATCCAAACATTCCCAAACACTAGAGGAAGTTCTGATCCACATCAGGCCTTCTGGTTTACAGCTATAGCGATTTCCTGCTCAGCCTTAGCCCCAGGAAATCGAATGTTTCTTTAAAGTTTGGACAGGGAAATTGAGCTACATACGGGAAATGTTAACTCACTGTAAGATACACAACCTGCAGAGTCTTGGGAAGTCACTTTATTGCTCCGCACCTCGTTTTACCTCATTTGCAAGATGGAAACAATCCTCCTTGCCTACATCACTGGTGGTAAAACATGGATTAAAATTTAATGCGCACAAAGTATTTAGAGATCTTTAGATAAATGGGACCGTGGAAAGGAACATATTACAACAGCAGGCCCAATTGTGAAACCCTTCACATGAATCACCACTAATGAAAATAATGATTTCTAGACCTCAATGAGTGTGTTGGGATGAGCAACTGCACACAGTGGAAGAAAGGAGTTGCCAGCCTGGCCTGCTGATGACCTGTATTCCTCAGTCCTCTCCCCAGGTGTGAGGTTGTGACCACAGGAACCAGGTCCTGGGTTCAAAGAATATCAGGTTGTTGGTCATTGCTTCTCTCCTCAACAACAGCTGTGCAAAATCCAGCCACTTACAAAGTGAGCTTGGGAAACTATTGTGAAAACACTAAATCCCAACAGACTGGGATATAAGGATAGCTGTGACTACAGACTGGGGTTTGGGCAGACTGGGCCTTCAGTCTTGCTTTCTCCTCCACACCTCTGCAACAATAAAAATGAAAATATTTCCATTTCATGTAAAGCTTTCCACTGAAACCATCAATGAAGCACTTGAGAGATGAAATCAGAATTGCCAAGCCAACCTTCAGCTTGTGTCAAGCTTTATCTACCTTTTCTTCCTGGGGATTTTTTTCCAGCTGGAGACTGTGCTGATCTACAGCACCACTGAATAACCTGGCAGAAATTCTGCTTTGATTTTCAATTTCAGTGGCTGTTCAAAGATCATAAATTAGGACAGAGTGTGCTGTCCTTTACTTTACAACACTGTCCTTTGCTTTGCACACTAAATCTGTGATGGTATTTGTGCACCCTCTGACACCACCCAGCTGCACAGAAGGTACAGCACAAGCTGCTCCCGTAGTCTGTGTCCTCCTTATCAACCCACTACTGTCCATTTCTGACACTATGGGATAACAAAGACTTGCTGACCCACCCGCAGAACAGATGATTTCTTCTCTTTCAGCCAAATTTGCCCCCAAAATCATCTCCTCTTGCCTCCTTGAAGGGTGTCTCGTTTTCTAGAGTCCTATGCAGGAACATTGAGGTCAGCTCCACCATGGGAGGTGTTCCTGGGTGTGCCATGAGATTGATGAGGACATCATGTGTTGATGTCTTCATTCGCAGCAGTCCTGGAACTCAGCCCCAGCACACAATTGCTCTTGGTCATTCGGGCTCCAAGAGGCTTCTCAGATCCCAGTTCTACCCTGTTTTGGATAAGGACACTTAAGCTTACTTCAGAAAAGAGTGGGTCCAATCCTATTACATCCCCTTATCCCACTACTATGGGGTCCTGGTTCAGCCCTGCCCATCACAGAGCTCCTGCTCCTCAACAGGTTCATCCTCCAAACCTTATCCCACAGCCCATTCCTGTCCTCACTCATGGGTAGCTTTTGGCACCACATCACTGACTAATCAATAGTTTTGTGCCTCCATATATTGTGAACAGGGCTCTCCATACAGCACAAAATTACTCATGAATAATAAATCACCAGAAACCCCTGCAAGACTGCAAATGACTGACACCTCTGGATGAAAGGATTTTTACAAGGAACTCTCTTCAAGGGAGGTCAGCAGAGCAATTTGATATCAGAGCAGCCAGAGATACTTGCTGTCCTGTATGGCAGCAGCACTTGGGAGTGCTTGAAGGGAGGAGAGGATGGTTACAATTGTCCCAGAGCTTAGGATCTGCCTCTATCAAAGAGAGAAAAGTCTCTTCAGGTTATTTTTCTAATAGTCAGGTAAGATTAGGATTAAAGGAACTGCTTTTCAAGATCAGCAGCAAGGCCTTGGCTGTTTTGCAGGGTACAACAGGGGTTACTAGAGAAGCAGATGACACCGGAGTCCTTTGGGTCTGGGTTTTGAAGTGCTGAGCACCTGAATGAAAGGATACATTTTCCCAAATGCTCAGCAGCCAGCAGCTGTGCCCTGGTCAGACAGTTAGAAAAGCTCAGCACATGCTTATTTTTGGTGCCCACGTCAGGACACAAATTTATTTAGGGCCCTTCTGAAACCATGGTGCTGCTCTATGGGCAAGTCACGGCACACAACTGCCAAGCTGATCTGAGCTCCAGGTGCTGAACAGATTTGTGGGGCTGTTGTCACTAAGTGTGATGTATTTGTTTAGAATTTCTGCTTGTAAGGGTAACGTTTGCTTGTGGTTTGACACCAACAGTTGTGACAGTGCTTTTAAAAACCACCATGATCATCCCAGCTTACACCAAACTGCTCAGCTTTGTGCCCTCAGCCTGGTGAGGACACAGGGAGGTTGTGGCATGGAGTAAGGAATAAGGATGGTATCTAGGAAAGACACGGGGGTCAAGGCTACAGATATTTTTGGGGGAAAGCTGCAGGTCAGAAAGCAGGCAATGCTTCAGCAGCCTCTTGCACACAGAACAAACCAGAAATAACTGACCTCCACATTGCACTAGCCTGGTTTTAGTTCCCAGAGAAAAAAGCCCAAGGTCAGTGTCCTGCTCTGGATCTGGTTATCCCAAAGTTCAGAGCAGCTGAAGCTGAGCCAGCCCATAGTCTCTGGGTTCACTGTTAACATGACTCCCCCTAAACCATCCACACAGTTCTCACCCTGATAAAGCCTTGCCTTCCAAACATCATGAAATCTGAGGCGAGATCTAAACTTCACATCCCCCGGAGTTCAAAGGTGCTTCTAGACTGACACGGTATTGTAAGAATGGAATAATTTCCTAATCTTCAACAAATTAAACGCTGGCAAGCAGCTCTTGTCTGCTCAGCACTGTTGAGACATGCTCTGTCTCCCGAACTGGGATGAATGGGAGTGAAGAGCTCTTTCTTTCCATTGCTGCCTTTCACAATGGCTCCACTGAACACGTTCCCACCTGCACTGTTGTGTTTGGGAGCACTTTTTCTGACCCACTGCTCTCTTGTACATGAAAACCCAAAAGCTGCCCACCAGAAAACGAGGAATTTGCTGCCCCAGAAACACACCTAAAGCATTTTACTATTTCCAGCTAAAACTGTCAAGAGGCCCCACACTCCAGTGGTGAAACCACCAGTGGTTTAGGACTCAGGAGGTCTCACTGCTCTTCACAGGGACAATGGTCTCTCACTATGTGGTTTTCAGCAGATAAGTCTCAGTTTTATCTACTAAAATAATCTTAATCACCCCAATCACCCAGGGTATTCCCAGACTCACTCTGCTGCTGAACACTTCTCAAACACTTGGGAAGAATAAATATATATCCCATACTTCATACCATGCACAATTGAAGGAGCACTGTCTAAACAACAGATTTTTTTCTGTAATTCTTTTTTTTAAGGATTTGAATAATCTCAAGCAGAAAGAAAACTCTTATTTCTGTCCATCCCACAAACCAAACATCTGGCCACTCTTGCTAAAACTAACCAAGAGCTAAAAATAAAACAGACATTGAATCTGCAGAGCATTTTCTATGATCTGAAAACATTTTGCTTTGCTATTTAAATCTGTGTTGGCAGCCACTGTACAGTGAATAACAGATCTGCAGTAAGCACTGCCCACCTCACCTTGGCATGAATTGGCTTACTCAAGCCACACAGGTCTAGGAGAACCCTGGACTCCTATTTCCTAATTATATGTCAGATATTTCTGCAAAAAATGTATCATGGTTTGATGCATCCAAAGATTTTTTGTCATTTGTTCTTCTTTTCAGCAGCAACGACAAGAAGATGTTACATCAAGAAGACCAACCTGAAGCCATCTCCACTCATCCTCTGGGACATTTCTAATAAACTTCTTTTAAACTTCTTCTGACCAGTAGCTAAGACACAGTGGATACACCACCACTGCACCAGATCACCTTGCAGAAGTTGTAATTAAAAATAAATACCTGGAACAAATCTTTTCCCCTCATTTACCCCCTCCTCCCCTCCTCCCTGGCTTAATTTCAACTGCAGTAGACACGGAATAGAAGGAAGAGAAAAGGGAAAGCACTAATTAGTTGCATGGTTTGACTGCCAGCAATGGAAGAACAGTTTTCCTCCCAGGCAAACTCAGTTTCCAAATGTTGTTTTGAAAAGCAGCAAAGAAAAAGGAAGGAAAGATTTATGGATCAGCTCCTCTTGGCAGGTCAGCCCTGCTCGGAGGCAGAATGAATCTCACTCAGAATGGGCTGCAGTGAAAGGTAAATAATAAAAGAAAATGAATTTATGATTCAGGGAGGTCTATAAATCTCTCATCTCCTGAGTGTCAAAACAAAAGGAACCAAGAAGGAGTTGAGTTCATTTAGGCAAGAACTGGATTTTGCTGAAGGAGCAGGCAGTTTCCTGATGGGAATAAGTAAACCTTGAGTGAAGCAAGGAAAACAGGAGCAGCATGGAAACGTTGAGAATTAACTGAACCACACACCGTTTCATTATTGGGGAGGGCATTAAATTGAATTTTTCCACCATCGATGCTAAAAAGCAGAGATTTTTCCAACCATACCAATTCCACAGAGCTCAGCTAGACTTTATCACCACCTCCAGAGCTGAGCAGGGGCCTGGTACAATCCAGGAACTCAGTGTGGCCCAGGAGCCAAGTGCTTAAAGACACCTGCCAGACACCCAGTGTGTGCTGCAGGACACACCATGTCCCCTATGGCTGTCAGACCTGCCAACTGCTGACCAGAGACAAAACCTGACCCTTGTACAAGGGCTCAGTTCCTCTGCTGAGCTTCCTCGGGCAGTACAGGGACCTGCAGCACCTCTCTGTCCTTTAGGAGCCCCACTGAGGGCAGGAAAGCAATTCTTGCACTCAGGTTAGACCTTACCTCATCTATTTTTGATAATATCAGAGTTAAACCTCTGCTCCATCTATACCAGGCTTAGGCACTGAGAAGTTCCTCAGACATGGGAGACTCTTTCTTATTAGCTATTAGAAGGTGTCAGGTTCTTCCCAAGACAAACACTGTGCTCTGCCAACCTTGGGTGTGGACATAAAGGCAAGAGGAAAGGGAAGAACAGCAACAGGCTGGGTCTATACCAGAGAAATTCACTTGCTCTCAGGAACAAGTGCTCAGGAGAGGACTGGGGGGAATTGCCAGGCCCCTCAGATTGATCCAGCCCTTTCCAAGGTGCCTGGCCCCCTGAGCCCTGGGGTGATCACTGGGATATCCTGGATAACAATGCCCAGTCACTGAGTTTATCCCCAACTGCTGGAAGGACACAAGGCAGCCCCACCTGGTGCTAAAGGCTGCAGTCCCTGCACAGAGCAGCCTTTCTTCCAGGCTGTCAGTCAAGCAGAGGAGTGTGCCAGGACCTTGTCAGATCCTCAGTGAAGAGGAAAATTTATATATAAAGAAGATTTATTTTGTTTTAAAGAAGCATTTAAAGAATCTATTTGGCCAGCAGTCAAGAAATCCGTTGTGGCAAATGTAATGGCACTGTGGCTTCATCAGCAGAGAATGAATCAGAACAGACACCACTTCTGTACTTTGAATTATTCTGCTTCACGTACTCAAATGACAACCTGCCTTTTTGATGGGGGCTCCCTTTGACCCAAACCTGCCCCCTCCAGCCACACTGAGCACGGCTCAGGGAGGTTCTGCTCGTTGTCCAAGGCTGCACAAAAGGGACTCTGTCTGGGATTCATCATATTTAGCTGATGATTCCTTTGAATCCTGCTCAGTGGGAAAGAAGGTGCTCTGAACACAGGCATATCTGCATTAATATTTATTGGATACATGGGCCCAAGGCCATTGTGACTTCAAACATCTCCCAGGGGAAGGCAGGGTTGGAAGTGAACCCTCATTCCAGACCCTTCTTGCTTGGACTTGGAGGGAGTTCTAAGCACAGGCCACGTCAATCCCAGAGAAATAAACACCAGCACATCTCTATAAACAACACCCAGGCAGTGCAGGGGAGTTCAGGGATACAATCTGCCAGCTCCCTGCCCAGATCTGCACCAAGGGACACTTGGGGTCCACTAAGCCAACTTCAGCTTGAAAATCTTTCTTTTGAGTCAATACTAAACACTTCAGCCAAGAATTCCCTTCATCACTGAGGAGAAGGCTCAGCACTGGAGCTCAGCACTCACTGGACCCAGACTCCACATGTGGAGCAGCCGAAGGATGAGAGAATGGAACAGCTCTAAGGTTTTTACAGGGAGTTCCTGGTCTTGGCTGTTGGGGATGGAGGGGGAACACAGCACTGAGACACCAGAACTCTCAGGGTGTCTCAGCTTAAGCTGCAGCAATTTACCAATGACAGACATGAGGAGACATCATGGGACACTGGGAGAGGCCAAATCGATTCCTCTGTCCAGATGGTGTCACTGGTCAAGATTTGGACTTTGGTGGAGAAACAGCTTGTCCTGGCTGAGAGGGTGGAGTGTGATAGAAGGGTAGGTCCTGTCCTGTCCTCTGTTCTGCTCCCTGAGCATCTTTCCCTGGATACTGCCCAAGCTTTGGATCTATATGGACCTTGGACCAGCACATTACGGCCATTCTTATATCCTCACACATCTGAAAAATGATTCAGCCATCTCTCAGGATTTCACAGTTTCTGGCCAAGTTCAAACACACAATGCCATGGATGCATAAATCAATCAGTCCCTCACTTCCTGCTCTGTTAATTATTATCACAGCATCCATAAGCAAACACCAGCTTTGGCCAGCTGACTGGCTGTGCACACAAAAGCACTCTTCAGGTTTCTCAAGCCCACCCTTGTGTGAGCTTCAGCAGAAAAGCTGCTCATAAATATCATTACCTCTTCCTGCCCAAGGCTCTAAAACACGCTGCTGAGTGACACGTGGGAAGAAAGAGAGTGCAGTTGTTTCTCAACACCAGACTGTGTAAATTTTGCCTGATGGATCTTTTGGAAAAAAACCTTTTTCCTTCTCAGGAGAATAGTGGATCAGTGTTTAAGATACACAGACATCCCACTCTTTTCCTCCCCACTGAAATGAAAGGGGGACTTCAGCAAGGGCCAGTGTTAACCTGAAATGGACCTGTCACATCTTGGCGAAGCCTCTTATAGCTGTGGCTTATAAGGCTGTGGCTCAAGGTTTGCTTTATTAATAATTTTGCCCCCATCAGGACACATTTAGCAGAGAGCTTGGTCTCCCTGAGCTGCACATATGATTCATTGATTTTGCATCTGCCCTGACACAGAGAAAACCCTTCTCTGTTTCCTCTATGGACAAAAATAAACTCTATGCACAATTTGGACGAACAGCTGCACAAACAATGCAATTTAGAAGGATGCAAATGATACACACGCAGGTTTTGTTCACAGCCTGCCTGTCCTTTTTGGTTGCCAGTTAGATCAGCTCTGGTGTTAAGGAGGAAAGATATGCACAGGGAACAAAGCTGAGCATAATGGACATCCCAGAGTAATTCTGGGAAGCTGAAACCCTATTAACAGAATCTCGAGTACCCTGGAAGAGGATTTCCTCCAAACCTGATATTTTTGTTTCAATAAGCTGACTATGTCACAGCTTCCATAAGCACAGGGCATGGCTATTTTTATCCTCTTCACACCAAATAACAGCACACCCATGTCACCTCACAGATCCAAAAGAGAATGAATGGAGGACAACTAAACTTCCGCTATTTGGATGGGGGAAAAGACCCAGCTGGATTTCCAGGTTACAGAAACTTTTCACTGCCAACCATTCTACAACATAAAAACCAGTCCTGGCAGCTTCATTCCTGAAGCAGTTTCCTAAACTTCAGGACTCTCTGTACTACATGGAGTCAGTCATGAACTGAAGATGTGGCAAGAACCACCAGTCATGGCTCCATCTCCACCTCCACCTTGCAGCCATGAGTGTCTCACAGGGATATGGGGAGGGGGATGCTCTCACCAGTTTTACCCCAGTCTCCAAGCAAACTGGTTGATGGAAACTAAAAGACCCAGCACGTTCATACGGTCAGTGGTGTATTGGGGGTTTTCAGCTGAAACACAACGAGGGTTTCACTCGTACAGAAATTAATGCAATCTCAAAAAATAACTGAAAAATGTCTGAAGGATGGGGCAGTCCCCAAATGGACACACCCAGAATAAGCAGATCCATGAGAAAAATGTCAGCCTCGGAGTTGCAAAGTGCTTTGGACTCATGAAACAAGGCACGTGCCAGGAAAGTGATGACAAGCCTTTCCTGCATTCCTGGCTGTCCATACCACAGCCCTGATGGAAGGATAAGCCAGAGATTCCAGCTGGGGAGCTCCAGCTCATCTACTCAGAGGAGTTGAGGCTGCCCCATCCCTGGAAATGTCCAAAGCCAGGCTGGATGGGGTTTGGAGCAACTTGGGATAGCAGAAGGTGTCCTTGCCCATGGAACTGGAACTGGATGAGATTCCAATGCAAACCATTCTGGAATTCCATGATTCAATGATCTCCAAATGCTCACTCATGTCCAACATTCATCTGTGCATTTTTTTCTGTTCTGATAGGAAGTCAGCCAAGGAAACACTGTTTTCACATGTCCAGACCAATTTAGATTAGACTTTGGATGGAGATAAGGCCCTAATTACTCCTAATGGATGGAATTAATTTTCTACAGTGCTCAAATTCAGCTGTGATTGTGAATTAATGCCCTTTTGGGCAGAAATGCTAGAAGGACAACTGTTGCAAACAGCTCCAATCCAGAACTACACTCGTGCCCTTGGAAATGCTCTGATTTAGGGATTGAGGTGAGAAATTTAGGGATCCAGATGGAAAACACTCCCTCAGTCTAAGATTTGAAGTCAAAGCTTTGGTTATCATTATCACCCACCTCTGGTTTCATCACTCATGGATTCTCCTCTGAGTTTCCTACAGCCCCTGCCCCTGGGGAATGTGGCATTGCTGTGTCCACAGGGATGTTGGGGCTTCATAATCTCATTCCAATGCTTGTTATAGAATAGGCAAAAAACCCCACAGCCCTTTCTTCCCTTCACACACAGGTGGGCAGATGATTCCCAGCACAAGAAACAGCTCCAGCCTGATGGGAATATTGTCACATTCCACCGACTTTATTCTGTCCCATAAAAGCACCAAAAGAACAAAGTTCTCTTCACCTGGGTGTAGATTTTGGGGAAAGAGGACCTCAGGCACAGCATTTCCATCCCTGGCACTGCCTTAATGCTCAATCTCAGCCAATTCCCTGAGTCCCACTGGAGTTCTGTTTTCCCCACATACAAAAGGAGAGTGATAACACCAACCACAGCAGTGGTGTGGTCTGGAAAGGACTCAGGAGCAGCCGTGAGGGGAGGCAGAGGTGTTGCTGTGTCCCAGGGGAGGCAGAGGTGTTGCTGTGTCCCAGGGGAGGCAGAGGTGTTGGTGTGTCCCAGGGGAGGCAGAGGTGTTGGTGTGTCCCAGGGGAGGCAGAGGTGTTGCTGTGTCCCAGGGGAGGCAGAGGTGTTGGTGTGTCCCGGGGGAGGCAGAGGTGTNGGTGGTGTGTCCCAGGGGAGGCAGAGGTGTTGGTGTGTCCCAGGGGAGGCAGAGGTGTTGGTGTGTCCCAGGGGAGGCAGAGGTGTTGGTGTGTCCCAGGGGAGGCAGAGGTGTTGCTGTGTCCCAGCTCCCTGCAGACATTACTCATTAATGCATTGTGTGAGCACTGAGTTCAGAACTCTCTTTTGTGTCACACGATTATGAAATTCCTTCATGTGCCATTAATATATATGTTAATTTTGAAGCAATGCCCGTGTCCTGCTCTTGTGCAAGCAGCAGTGTTTCCACGGAAACTCCTCCAGTGACAGGCACAGAGGCAGCCTGTGGCTTTTCCATCAAAAATGGCTTTTTTTTTAATTTTTAAAAAGTCCTCACCCAAGAAAGACATTCTGCCCAGGATCAGCCATCCTTGCCAATTTTAACATGATGCTAAATAATCTAAATAATTCTGCAGGGAATATTTTATATGTCTCAAATCTCACCACTACCAGACTCTGATTTGGCTCTGCTGGGATGAAGCACACCTTAGATGTGGCATTTCCACATGGAACCAGGCAAAATCTTTACACTGACAGTGTTTTCATGAAGCTCTGAAACAGGGGCTGAATCCCACCTGGAACATTATTAAGGTGTCCAGAGAATTTGGGAATTGTTGGCATTTACTGCTCTCTGCTGAAAACACCCAGCACTGGTGCCCCATCACGGGAATTGGTTTGCTCCTCCCAGCAATGGTGTGATAATTCTGAGGGAGCTTTTAAATTCTGAGACCCAGAAGAGCCTTTAGTTCATATTTGGTGGACCACATGTGAAAAAACGGTTTCGATTTTTTTTTTTTTAAATTAAATACATCCTACTCATCTTTTCTTCAAGTATTGATGCCATGCCCACAGCTGACCCTGTTTCCATCCTGGGAGATCTGCTGGGAAGGAGATCCAAGGACTTTCAGTTTATGTAGAGCTTTTGAAAGATTTGCTTGGACTTGAATCTCATTTCACTGTCTTGAAATAATTTTTTTTCCAATTAATCAAAAAGTGCATTTTAAAAGTCTTTTTCCTCCTTACTTTAAGCCATTCTACAGAAGTTAAAACCTTGACATTAGATGGATGCAATGTTGAATCCATATGGATATGAATGTACAGTTGGTTGATAAAAAGGTGAGTTCTGTGTCTACTCTGTGTTCCAACCACCACAAACACTCTGCCACCACATCCTTTAAAACATACAAAATTACAAAGTGGAGGGAAAAGTGCAATTGAAACTGCAGCAAAATCAGAAACTTACAATGTGATATAAAAATTGGCTCAAATACCTAAAGATTTCAAATTATTTTAGTCCTTTATTAAAAAAAAAAAAAAAAAAAAGAAAATGAAGTGTAAGGCATTTGAATAGCTTGCTCCTTCCAAATGCATAAAGTTTCAGAATGACAACACATTCCTACTTGTTTCCAATTAGAGGGAACAAAGTCAGAATCTTGAAAGGAAAAGAAAAATCCTGTGTGAAAAAATAATTTTTTAAGTTGTCTTCTCACATTAACAGGAGGCAAGGAAAAGGCAAATTTAAATTATTTTCTCTTCTCTGTGCGTCACCTTTCATTAAATCGCTGAGAATGAAACACACTCCCACCAGGATGTTAACATCTCATTTTCAGTGCTGCTGGGGTGAGGAGCCCGAATAAAAATAAATGGTTTCTCCAATGAGACACATCATCCATCGTCAGCATGTAAAACACAGTCATTAATCACAGCACAACCTGCTTATTACGGGCATTCAAGCACTGGCAACACAAATGTTATAAAACAGGGGCTCCTTTCACAATTCCCTGCCCTCGTCTCTCAATAGTTTAGAGGATTAACCCTTTTGCAGTGAGGGATGGGCAAACTGGTTCTGCCTAATTCCAAACCAACCTGACATCACGGGTTCAAAAGTTCGGCTTGAACTCGAACATTCTCAGGTGCAGTTTGTGCCGAGGGAATGAGCAGCTCAAGGGGAGATAAGGGGAGGAAGACACTGAAAGAGCAAATTGAAGAACCCTACAGGGCATGGGTTGAGTGTAAAAATCCACTCAGAGACAAAGGATGGACAAAAAATGGTGATGAAAGAGTTGAAACTCTTGCAAAGTAATAAATACAGTTTTGTCTTAACACCTATCTCCAAGTGATTTGTGGGGAAGTCTCTTCCTTCCTACAGAATTCCCTCTGCTGGGAAAAAAACCAATAGGATTTTACTTGTACTTAATTAATGCTCATGAAGAGCAGTTACACATCCACAGTTAAACACACACAGTCCCCACTGGCCAAATGACTTTGGGTTTTAAAATACTTGACACTAATGTGTAATGGACCACCATTTTCCTTTAAAAAATGGGAAGGATGAGGAATTCAGCTGGGTCTGTGTCATATATGAATTCAAGGACAGAGCCAAGCAGGGATGGCCCAAGCACAAAGTGCTGCCTGCAAAGCTCTCAGCTCTTCCCTGGGCTGGAGAATCCAGCTCCACTCAGTTATCCCTGATCCCAGCATGGCACGTCCCAAGCTGCCAGATAAATGAATACTCCGCAGAAAATGGTCATTTATTTGCAGTCTGATGCAAATCCTTTTCTTTTTCTACACACCCAAAACATCTGTTGACTTCAAGGAGAAAAGAGGTGGGGACAGGAGGAAAATCAAGGGGTACTGAGAAAAGCAGTGTTTGGACATTTATGCAGCAGGCAAGAATACCTGAGCCCCACTTCTTACTGAGAGGTGTGACAAGTGAAACACCTGAATGAGGAAAATTCTTGTGGAGAAAAGCTAGATGAGGTGTGTATTTGAATTTTCTCCTGAGGTGCAAACTGGCCCCAGGTTAACCAGAGCTGGTAATTTGTCAAACACTTCAGTTTGTCATCAACTGGACAAGTATTTCCAATGTTGGCATCAATTACTGACGGCAAACGACCCATGATTTGCTTTGGGGAAAACAAATACTTTGAGAAGACAAATTAATACTCCACCACCAATTTTAAATTACACTAAAGCTACACACCAGGTACTGGAAATGAACACTTAACTTTCTTCTGGGTGGATTTTTTAGTTAATTAACATTGCAACAATGGGTGGTGGCAGCAATTCTATTATAATTTACTCCACATGTAAGAAATACTCAGTGAATGCTTCATAGGCATGACTGGTTCAGAGTAGAGTGGGATACAGCCCCAGGAAATCATCAGCAAGGAGTTAACATCAAAAAAAAATCTTGAGTTAAAAGAGACTCGCAAGGATCATCAAGTTCAACTCCCAGCCCTGCACGGGGCAGAATCACACCTGATGTACTCAGAAATTCAACATGGGCTCTACTTCCAGAAGTAGAAGAACTATCAGGAGTTTTCCCCAGCTATTTCTTCTAAAGGAAAGGTTTTCTTCAACCAAAGTCACTGTCAAGACACTCTGATGAGTGGAAGCCTTCTCAGTATCCTTCACTGCCGAAAGAATTTTCTACCCTGTAATTTACTACAGGAAAGCACCACTTTTATTTTGTGGGTGGAACCTCAGAGATAAAAAACCACCAGGAGGTGGTTTATTGATGGGTTTGCTTTTTCAGAGGAGTCCCCAGGGCTGAGCTCAGTGGTGATCCAGGGCTGAGCAGTGTCTGTGAGGAGGGAACAGCAATGCTCTGGTTTTAAAAAGCTGCCAACTGATTTTAATGCATTTTTACAAGTTGTAACATGACTAATTGTACTGATATTGAAAAGGGAGAAATAAGGCCTGGATCACAGAAATCAGCTTTTCCACACACGTTAGAGCCACAGAGTCACCAGGTGCCATTGAAGTGTCCCTGCTCTCGTGGCAGTGGTTTTGCTCAGTGACAGGGAGGAAAAGGGACAGTATTTCTCCATGGTTGAGTTTGTGCCACAGAAGTCCTGTACTAATGTTTATCACAGTTCTGTTCCTTCTTCCTGATTAAAGCTGCTGGATGGGCACAATTTTTCCCCTTCTTCGAAGGCCAAATTTCTGTTTCATAGCTGCCAACTCTGTAGAATGTGACAGTGGGAGCTATTAACTGATCCTGCTATTAATAGAAAACAGGGAAAACAGGCCAAAACAATTACAAAAACTGTGACAGCACAAAAGAAAAAGAACTGATCTGCCAAACTGAGTTTTCCAGAGCAAAGCCTGGGTACACAGCAATAAGATACTCCAGCACTCCCAAGCCAGCTGGGCATGGAGTCAAATCCATCTTTCCCATTTCCACACGTGTCCAGCACCTCTGCCCTCCACACAGAACCTCTCAAATGGAGCCAAAGCAATGCCATGTCATTAAAACCAGGATCAGGCTCTATCTTTCATTTTAGCACAGCTGCTACAAAGAGAGAAACCAAGGCAGACCGACCCCACACCTGCAGAGTTCAGCACTTGGCAGGAACTGGGGGATCGTCTGTGCAGAGACAAATTTAGTTCACCAGGGGATGGGGATGATCCCAGTGAACAGACATTCCCTGCTGCCTGCACAGCTGGCCATAGCCCAGGGTTGTGATGGGATGGCACTTGGGATGTGGAGTTACAAACCTCCCAACAGTCAGACAAATGCAAGCCAGGAAACCCTACACCTGCGACTTGGAACTGCTCCCTGACTCCATTGGAAAATGGACAGGGAGGAAAAATTCTGAGGACAGAATGAAAAGAATCAATCCAGAATGTATTAAAAATACATAAATTGTCCTAAAGGAAGCCTCTGAATCACAATTTAAAAGATAACCTGCCCAATTTTGTGAAAACACTACCATACTTGAATTTATTTATAAATCCACTGTTTTATCATGTAGATTATTTCTTTGTAAGTAATATTTTGGATGCTGTACTTTGTTCAGCTGAGAAACAGATTAGTACCCATAATCATTCCAGCTTTGGGATTAGCTCATGTAAAAGTTTTATTAATTTAGGAGCTGATACTTACACAAGTAAGCTCTCTAAATCTTGACAATTAGATGAAACAGCAGTGGGATTTCTACAATCTCCTTTCAGTCATCTTTGCTGCCTCTTCTGATGCAATAACTTCAGCAGCAAGTCAGTGATGGACAAATTCATCTACAGTATCAATGGCTGTGACATCTCTTCACAACACTCAGGAGCTCTGGGAATTTGGCCAAAGTGGTCTCTGTTGCAGCCACAAGAAAAAGACCTTTAATAGGGCTTTACAAATAAAATAAAATAAAATAAAATAAAATAAAATAAAATAAAATAAAATAAAATAAAATAAAATAAAATAAAATAAAATAAAATCAGTTGGGATTTCATAAATGCTTTTTAAAAAAAATGTAATGTAAGTGCTGAAGTACCTTACAGTAATGTGCTTTAAAATGTTTACAGTTAAGGCATAACTGAATTTGACTCATTCTGGCCCTGGTCCAGCTACCATTTAATTGACTTCAGTGGGAGTTGGACTGGGCTCTAAGCAATTTTAGCTAAAGTAATCCATCAATTGTTCCTCACCCACTTCATCAAACTCCTTCCTATCATTTATAATTGCTCTGTAATTTATCTCAACAAGGTGAAACCAACCCTTCTAACTCCTGGCCATGGCTGCTGACCCTCGGTGGAGAATTTCCCCGTTTGCAGCCACCTAAAGCAGACCTGCCCGTGGACAGCCACGAGCACACGACAGCTGAGCCCCAGAGCTGCTGGTACTGTCCCCAGAAACCTCCAAATATCAGCTCCTCCACGGCTTAGTCACCACAGGAACAAAACGGAGTGTTAGCAAAACTGTCAATAGGAGGCTTGGAACAAAACAGGCAGAAGGGTGAAGTGAAATGTCTTCACAAACACTCACAATTTATTTTTTTTTTACAAAAAAAATCCCATTTGCTTCAGATTTCTCACCATTTTCTTCTATCAATGATTATGTTACAGTTTCTGTTTCAGGGGTGCCTTTTCCCTACTTTTTCCTCTTTGAGCCACAGGATTAAACATCATTCAGAGCACTAGGCCCTCCTTCCACAAGGCAGATCATGTTCTGTGCAACATGCAAGGAGACATTTTCCACAATAAAGTACCACCACTGCTCATTTTAATTCAAAGATGACAGGTTAATCTGTCATAGAATACCCTGTTTAAGTAACCACAAACATATCACACACACATTTCTGTCTTCTAAAAGAAAAGGGCATGTTTTCATTAAAGCTTCAACCCTTTTGTGCTTACACAACAGAGTTCTGGTTTTTAATGGATCAACGTGGGCAGCTCTTCCCTGGATGTGGCAACAGGCACCTGCACACTCAAAGGTAAAGGAACTTGCTGCTTCAACATTAGTTCTCAATATATCTATTAAAATTTAATTCAGATGAAATTCAACCCCTGTACGGTGAAATAAATCCCACTTTGAAAAAAAAAATCACTGGCAGGAAAAGTAGCCATTAACTGCTCTGTGACTTGCAAAATTATCGTTAAAAGAATCAAAAGCAAACGGTGGTGCAGTCACTTCTAACACCAGACAAGTTATCAAGGGCTGAGCAAAAGAAACAGATGAGCAGAATCAAGCAATTAAATCATCTGAGCAGCCAGAGCAGAGCCTTTCTCCAACCCAGCAGTGGATTTAAAAAATAAACTCAAGCCTCTGTATTGAGCCAGTGCCTCCAGAGCTCAGTTCCCGACGTGAGGGATCAGTTCTGGCTCTGCCATCCATCCTGTGCCTTCCATGCAAACCAGCCTTCCCCACAGGCTGCACCGAGGACATGGAGGTGACTTTGAGCTGGACAAGCACAGATTTTGTTCCATCACCCAAACCTGCTCACAGCACTCCTGCTAGCAGAAAATCCACGCTGAAGGTCCATACATTGCCAGACCTGAGATTCAGGGAGCTGGAGCACAGAGATGGGAAAGAAATGTACTGCTCAACACAACAGCAGAAAAAATACAAAATCTCCTTGGTTACTGCCCTGCTCTTCCTCCCCTGGTGGGGTGATAGGAGCTCCACACAACACATCAGCTCTAAACACTCTCAATCCCTTTTCCTCACTTTCCCCTGTGAGGATTTTTGCCTTTGTTCATGCCCAGTTTGTCCTGAAGGCTGGGGGTCATTGATTCCATGGGATAAGACAGTCCTTTCCTGCATTCTACAGGAGCAAGTTTAATAAAAGTCCTCAAAATAATAAAGCCATTCAGTCTGCATTGTGCAGCCTCCATGAGCAGTGGCCAAATTGAGAACACTTTTAACCAAAGTCCTGCATTTGAACCCCACTCACTGTGCAGATGGATTTAGACTGTGCTTCAGTGCCAGTTGTGAGGCTTTAGAAAACGAGGCGTAGGTGTCAATTTTCCCAGTGGAATCCCAGATTCATTAATGCCTCCTATTATAGCATTCCTCCACAATGCTTATTCATGCCCAACCACAACCAAAATGCTGATTACTCGCCGCAGTAGGTTTTATCACAACCACTGGGGTGTGATCTTCTGGTTTGTTCACTGTAATTTTGCCATTCATTAATTACTTTTATTCACTATTAACAGTACCGAGATAAGACAGCAAAAGTCAGATTTATTGCAGATATTTTAATATCTAGCACTGAAATTGGAGCACTGTCTTTGGAGACGATTTCTCTGCTCAGTCCTGAGCTCTGCTTTCAAATCCAGATTTGAATCAGGGTTTCCTTCTGCAAGGCCACATCTAGTACTGCATATAATCCAACAGAGAAAATTAACAGGCACTTCTCCAAGTATCCATTTATCGTCACCCAGCCCATTATTATCCTCCATATGCCACTTTTGGCCATTTCTGAACTAGATTTTCTGCTAAAAACATCAAACACTTAAACCCCAAGATGGCCACCCTGAAAAAGAGCCACCAGGCTCTTTAAAATAAACTGCTGTGCCCGATCTGCAGCAATTACAGAGGAATCTGCTTTCAGTCCATACGTTTCTTTCTTTTACCTCAGTTGATAAAGTGGTTGTCATCCACAGGCAGGCTTTCCCTGAAGGGCTAAAATAGACAGGGAGCTATGGAGAGTTTGAGAAAGCTCAGATTTTACCAATCTTGCACCCGAATAAATCCCACTAGAGGAGCAGGGACAGAGTCTCAGCGGGAAGTCCTGACTTTTCTGGTTTTCAGAGGAAAGCTCAGAGATGGCAGCGTGACTGTGACTGCACCTTCTGCCATTTCTAGGCAAAAATGTCATCTCTGAACTATCTTATTAAAAATACTCTATAGCTTCACTAATACTGGATCAAAGGCATCTACAGAGGAAGCACTTTGTATTTCTCAGGATTAATAGAATTCCTCTCTAATTTCGCCTTTACTTTTTGCTACTCAACTGTAGAATTTTACTGATCTTTGTCAGCTAAACCAAATAAATACAGTTTTCAAAGTATCTTTTTTTTTTTTCTTCATATGTTTGCACAAATAATTCAGCAAAAATCCCAAACAGCATGGCAGCAACGCAGATTTCCACACGGAGAGACATTTTCAGCTTTGCATAAACACACAGATTCATTTTGCCCTGCTTCCCTTCCCTCAACACTTTGGGACACAGGTTTTTCATGCACTCAGGAGCCGTTTAAGACATGTAAATCTCCTGAGCACCAACTTCACACAGCACAGGAGCAAAACTCTTTCCAAGCCCTTGTGCTCCAGCTGGGATCCCATCCCATTCCCAGCAGTGTCCTGGGGGATGATGATCCAGCCCCAGCTGCAGGTGCCAGCCCTGGGGAATGAGGGATGCACTCAAATCCAGGTGAGCCTGGCAGGAGGTGCCCCCAGCACTCCACACCAGCCAGGGGTTCATCCAGCTGTGATGTTCCAGGCTGGATGGCACCTCATTTTTCCCTATCCCAGAACACACGCACTGCGTGGATTCCCCTTTCCTTCCCCGAGTGTTCTGCCTTCCCCCAGGAATTCCATTACAAAATCGGTTCAATTTAAAGGAAAATATTCAGCAAGTATTTGAGCAAAAGAAACGGCTTCCACCCCAGTTTTAAGTAATGCCTCACAGCAAAATCAAGCCTTGCCCATATCAAGGCCTTTTGCAATATAATCAGAAAGAATCTCGTGAGGTTGCACATAAAAACTGAGCTGGTTTAAGTCACAATAAATCTATTTTCTCACCATGGTTTCCTAAAAAGGCTGAGGAGACTGGGTGAGGATCAGAAGGACCAAACCTCATATTTTATCTCCCAGTACTGATTCTCCAAAGGCCGCAGTGGCTGCAGGTACTGCTGAATTTAATCCAGAAAATACCATTTGTATAAGGAAAATGACAGTTCAAATATGGAATAACCAGCTCCCAATTCCATTCTAAGAGAAAACAACAGAAGACAGACATGGAACTGGAAGAGAAGAATTCAAGATTTGAACAATTCCATACTAGACACCTGCCTGCATTAAAATCCCAACCACACAAATCCTGAACGTCTTGAAGTCAAAAAAACCCCCGCAAACAAATCCAAATAAACAACAACAAAAAAATCCAACCACCAAACTAAAAATCCCAATAATATTTTGAAGAGAGCAAATAATAATAATAATTATTAATGTTCTTTAAAGGAAACTTTTTGCACAGACCAGCAAGCAGAATAGTAAATTTTCAAAAAAGCAAAAAAACCACAACTCCCCTAAAACATGGGTAAATATTTTATATTTTAGCAGACAATTCCCTCAGAAAATAAGCAAAGCCACACTGATCCAAGGTATATTTTTTTGTCTTGCAAGGTGTTGTTCTGGTCTAGCAATTAAAGAGAAATCAGCACAGCCCTCCCCGAAATATGGACTAGTAAAAAACCTTGCCATAGACATAAATTACTCTGCTGCTCATTAGGATTTAAATTATAAACCACTAAGAGACATTCAAATTTGAGGGATTTTTTATGAGCTCTGGAATAGGGCCTGGTACAAACGAACACATGGCGCAGACAATTAACAATTTGTATTCCCAACTTTGCTGAAATAACCGAACTCTGCAATTGAAGGCAAAGTGATTATTTTGAATCCGGCCATCTCAATTCATTTGGAGAGTTTAAAAGACCAACATTACTGATTACTGACACACAATGTCACAAATTCCACTAAGGCCAGGGATCACACACAACTCCCCTCCACACCCCAGCCTAATTTTCTTTTTCAAACTATTTTAGTTCCTTTGATAAATAAAGAACTTTACTAACTTGACCTTGTAACGCTGCACGCTGACAGTGTCCTTTGATTTTTTTATCATGCCCAAAACTACCAATAAGGCAACTGGATTTTAAATCTTTCACTAAGCCAAGATCATAAAAAATAGAGGAAACAA
Source organism: Sterrhoptilus dennistouni (assembly GCA_013397095.1). Lineage (NCBI taxonomy): Eukaryota > Metazoa > Chordata > Aves > Passeriformes > Zosteropidae > Sterrhoptilus > Sterrhoptilus dennistouni. The sequence continues at coordinate 249,413 of VWZU01019080.1, forward strand.
ACTAGAATTGGAGTAAGCTTGCCTAGAAATATTTTTAATTGAGAAATTATATAAAAGTGATTCCTGTAGGACTCTGCAGTCAAAAAGCAACTGTCAGCAATCACTGTAACAAACCAAGCATAGGAACAGTGTATCGTTACTTATACAAATTAATTAATTGTGACATAATATGAAAAGCCAATAAAAATATAATTACTGTGAAACAAGGTAAATAGTATTTTCACTCAGCGATCACGGCCCAAAAAGTCATAAATCAAAGTGGCATTAATCACCATCTGAAAATATTTGTATTCTTTAAAATTTTCATCATAACGGCTCTGAATCCAGACCAGCATTTTTACAGATTTTGGATTGGTTCGGCCTTGTTTTTTCAGCTCAATAAACACCACAATACATGTTCATATACCAAACTACAAACAAATGATGGAACATTTTCACAAGGAATTGCAGTTTCCTTTCAAAAAAATAAAAAGGAAATTGGGTTGGGACTTATGCTTATTCCAAGCTCTCTTCCGTGGGAATCTCCCCAGCGACATTGGTGAGCTTTGCATTAGACCTCACAAACGCTCCTCACAATTAAAATGTCAGTCTTGGACCTCAAGATGCACCAGAAAATGCTTTTTCCACCTCCTTCTGCCTCTACTTGACAAATCTGTTTTCTCCCAATTCAGATCCACTCGGTTGAATATTCAGCAATTCATCACAGCCGAAAGAAAAACTCTTTTCTATTGGGTCAGCAGAGTTTTCCGATCTCTCTTCACTTAACCAGGGATATTGCTGAACACACATATTATGTCTTTCAGCTCCAAATAGATTATAAAGGCATATCAGCCTTCTCTGACTTCACCCAAGATGAGAGAAATATTAACTCTTTAGCCCATGGAAACGTCTACAATCCCTGACTCCTGCCTCGAGAAAAAGTCACAGAGATGTTCATTTGGAGTAACTCATTACTCATCCCTGTTTCAAACGCTCCCAAGTCCCAGCTATGATGGTACAGTCACAAATCTCTGTGGTTTAGGTTATGATTCATTTTCTTAGATCATGAAGGGACTAAGTACTCACTCCCTGATTAACTCCGGAGGCAAAGGAAACTCAGGCAATAAGTTAAATGCCATATAGTATCTCTATAGTATTATATTTCTGCAACCTTTAGCCCCCAGGTAGTTTGCGGTTTTTTTAGTTTATTTTCACTCTGTGTATGTCTCTTTGTGGGCTTGGTTTATATTTTGTTTTAGTTTAGTTACAGATTTATATTGGGTAATTTTCAAATTCTTTCACATTTAGTTATCTTTTGTGGTATTGTACATTTCTTAGCCAATAGTTTCCTTTCATTAGAAAAGATCCCATTGCCTAACACACAAAAGACTTGAATTGTGCCTATACACATTAGAATCTGACAGATTGGAAGTTTGGACTTTAGTAGCAGTTTCCCCTATGATTTTAATTCCACAAGCAAATCTCTCTCTGTGCTTCATTTCACAAGTGCTGCAATTCCATTCAGCTCAGTCCATTAGAAGCAGATATTCACAGCCCAGCCTGACACAGGGACAGGCCAGAGCTTGGGCTAGAAACACAACCTTGAGGGGAAATTCATTAAAGATCCCAGGCACAAAGAGAAATAAGACTTTAATTGAAGAGCAACCTCAAGAGATTCACTAGCATCACTCTCAATCCACCTCTGAATCATACAAGGATTATTAGTAATTATTTACTGAATATACATCACTCTTGCAAAGGCAATGCTTGCTATACTTGACCCAGAACTATGTATTTCAAAAGTTTCTCACTTTTCCATGATGGGTGGTGAGAGTTAAAACAGTTGCTGGGAAGCACCTGACCCATCCAAAACTCCGACGATCCATTGGGTGAAATTTAGATCATATTTCTTTATGCTGAGGTAGTTGTAAATGCTTCTGGACACTGCTAATATCCCGGGTAATATTCCTTTTGGGTGCTAATGGGACGTTCTTTTCTAATTCTTCCTCTTCTTGTACAAAAAGAGAGAAAAGGACTTTCTTTTCTAATTCTTCCTCGTCTTGTACAAAAAGAGAGAAAAGGACTTTCTTTTCTAATTTCTCCTCTTTCCTTGTCCTGGCGGGCTGAGCTCTGCAGACAGAACAGGGCGCTCCGTGCGTCGCTGCCCTGCCCCAAACCCCTCCAGGACCTTCAGGACATTTTGGCCAAGCACTGAATTTCACTGCACAGCAGCAAGGGATCAGCTCTCAGAAATTCCCTTGTCAGCAATATCTTGATTAACAACTAGTTCTGATATAAAATATGTCAGCAATTACTTCAGGGAAGGCAAGGGTCGTCACACACAAATCGGTCGGAAGAAATAAATGTTGATGGAGGATCACAATGTTCATGCAGCTCCTTCCCAAAAGCTGGTCATCATGGCTCTTAATTCTGATCCAGCCTCCTAACCCCTCCTGGATCTTTAATAACTAGTATTTACAAAATAAATATTGAGGTTGAAGGAAGATTTATGGTTGGAGCAAGGGTTTACTCTACTTGTCAAACCCTTAGGTTACCCTAACAGCAAGTTTTCTATCAGCACAGCTCTGCGAAGAGCTGAAAAGATCCTTCTTATGTATATTCAGCAATAAAACCCCACAAACTAAGTCAGTAAACCTAAGCCGAAGCACAGGCCTCAAGGTTTTAAACACAACCCAATACAGGGGCAAAATCAACTTTTTCCAGCAAAGAGAAAGAGGAAAAATAGAATTCTATGACCTTGAAATAGTTTTTATTTTTATTGGTAATTAGTTTTTTATTAGTATTTTTAAATAGATAAGATTTTTTGAAGAATGCATTTTTAAGTTGCAATTTCATAATCTCATTTCTCTTGACACATTTTGTCTCACCGTTGGAAGTCTGGCCTTATGGGAATCTGGAAAACTGCCCGCTTCGCCAGAAAACGGGATTTTTAAAAATATTTTTAAAAATCTGGAACGCATTCTAAGAATACTATTTTTACTTTTAATGTGGATTTTTAAGCATCCACATTAGACCAGTCTGCTTGTGAAATTTTATAATGCCCACGGTCAGGACCTGATTGCTCATGGTGTTCCCCGTTCAGGGCAGAGCCGCTCGTGCGAATTTATTTGTGGTATCTGCAAAGCCTTTGAGAGTATTTTCCCATCTTTGCTGTTAGAAACAACCTGCTTTCTTTTAAAGAAAAAGAGAATTTAGGGTAGAAAAACTGTGCCTCTATAGATTTTATTTTTTTCTCCTTTTCCCACTATTTCTTTTAATTGCTTTGTACTCACACAGACGTTGTGAAAAAAACAGCAGAGGTTTTAATGGGCATATGAGGGACAATTTCTAGAGGACTCCAGCTCCTGAACTCATTATCATTAGCCCTGGCTTTATATTTTATATTTATATTTATATTTATATTTATATTTATATTTATAATTTATATTATTTATATTTATATTTTATATTTATATTTACAATACACACCCCGACGA
>VWZU01019080.1:260262-279983 GCA_013397095.1 Sterrhoptilus dennistouni
TACAGGAGAATTTACCTGAAAGCAGCAAAGAAAAGATCCCCAACCAATAGACCAGAAGAATGTCTCCAGTCTCCATAGAGACACCAGGAAAACACCAGGATCATGTGAGTTGAGCACAAGAAACCTATTCATACTGGAATGGGTGGTGTTCCAGGACGTTAAGTAGTTTTGACAGTCTGCCACTATCTCAGCCTGCAAGGAGCCCAAAGGGAGTTATTGACGCCACCAAGTTCTGATCTTTATTAATGGTTTCTAGACAGCCCCATCATTCTGGGCTCTGCAGGACCCCAACCCAAACCTGCAGATGGATCCTGGTACAGTCATCCAAGAGAAACCAGGAGCCCGTTCCCAGGGCTGAGTGTCCTGCAGGAACTGCTCAAGCTGACCCTCCTGACGGGCTGCAGGGAGGCAGGAGCTGCCAGCCTGAACCCCAGTTGTCCCAGTTATCCCAGTGTGCTGGAACAGCTCAGGACCTGCTCTTCACTTTCCAGGTGCTGTGCTGCTGCAGTTCACTGCTGTGGACAAACTGGTGCTTAATTAATACAAGGACAAACAAGGAGACACAGGGGCTCTGGGACTCAAAAAATAACAGAGCACACCAAAATTAACTGTGGCATTCCTGCATCCACAGGTAAGGGCAGGACTTTCATTGCCTAGTGCTAAGGGAAGGACAGAGATGAAGAGCCTGATCATGCCTATAAATAGATTGATTCCTTCTAAACAAGGAAAGAGAAAAACCTCAGCTACAGTGAGAGCCCTTTCCAGAGGTCCTGGCCAAATTTACCCTCCTGAGGAGCAGGCAGAGGGCTGGCTGTGTGTGTGGAAACCAGCCAAGGCAGGGGTTGGGGGCTCGGAACACAGAGGAGAGTCTCTTGCCTACTACAAGTGCCTGGTTTGGCTCCCTATGATGCTCTGTGTCATTCCTTGACCTTCCACAAAGTCACAGAATCCTTACCTGTGTAACAGCTCATGAATCAATTTCATCACCAGAGCTGGAGAACCGTGCCATTCCCAGAAGGATTTGCTACGTGGGTTGCAGCAGTTGGGTATTTCAACATCAGCTGGGAGCCAGCACCAGCTCCAGGGGCTTGGGAATGCTGCAGAGGATATTCTGTGCTGACAGTGGGGCTGCCTGCAGAGCACTCAGCTTCCTCAGTCCCAGCTCAGTCAGAGCTGCTCAGAGCACTGAAACCCCCAGAGCAACCCTGGACTAAAAGGTTTGACCCTGAAGAACGCCCTGGCTGCACCAGTGCCACTCTGGAGGCCAATCTGTCACAGTCCAGATTGCCCAACAGCACTGAGGCACCAATCTGCAATCCATCAGGTTGTGCCACTGCTCAGCTCCAGGCTCTGCCTCACTTCCCTTCCCTGCAACACGGAGATTTTTGGGTAATCCCAGCTCCATGCAGAGACAGGCCCTGACCCCGGCCTTGGGATCAGACAAACCAGCCGGTGAGGAACAGGGAGGAATCAGCTCTAATTCCACTGCCATTCCCTGTAATTAGGATGTTCAAATGCACATAGCTGTTAAGACCCTGGTGCCAACAGTTAAGCCCCAGAGCTTTCACTGTGCTCTCAGTGCAAGTGCAGGGGGGGTAGGACATCAAACAGCCGGTGCATGTGTCCAGTGTGTGTCCAATCCCTTTATTTCAGGAGTACTCCCAAGTCCCTTAACTCAGTTGTCCCATTTTTCTGCCCACAGCCTCAGCTTTATGCTCGATCCTGAGCTGTTTTTCTTCTCACCATTACCAATTTGCTTGTCTGCTCTTCCCAGTCCTTTTCCTTCTGAAAGGCTTGCACCCCTATCCATGGATCTTACAGCTGCTGGGAGCCTCAGGGCTGCCTCAGCTGGTAAATGAGCAGCCCCTGGTCTTTCACCCAGGGCTCAACCCAGACTGCACAGACCCTCATCATGTCTGGTTGCAAGGCAGAATTGTTCCCATTTGCCTTCCACCCATTTCAAAGACTTCCCAGGGTAGATAAAGTTCCATGGTTTACTACGAAAGGTTGTGTATTTTGATTTATTTTCTAGCTGCAGCTGAATCATTTCTTTCTGCTCTCTTAATAGGAGACTTTCCATAAGCCTTGACCCTTCTTCCACGTGTTAATGCACATATCTACTTTAGTACTTCTATATTAATATTCTTCTAGACTTAGAGCTACAGCTGTGGGAAACCATGATTTTCTTTAACACACAAATCACAGAATAGGACACAGAGAAGAATTAAGACGAAGGAGTCTCCAAGTGCTCCACGACCCCTTGTAGCTTATAAGACTACAAAATACATAACCTTTCATAGTAAACCATGTTTCTTTTCAACTTATTACTACTCCTGCATAGCCTGATAGTAATTAATAGTAATAAAGTAATTGCGGTGAGGTGTTTCTGCAGACCTGAGTGTGAAAACACCTCTTGTTCCAGAATATTGGGATTTTGTGAACAGGATCCAGTTGAACAGATGATTCCTGTTCCATTGCCTGCAGTGGGATTTTACTGATACGGAACAAAGATCTGTCTTGTGATCCACATAAGGCAAAGCTTGAGAATAATTACCAGCTAATTAGGCCTCCATGGTCCAACTGTTCCCTTGGTTGAATTAGTAACTGGTTAACAATAGAGACCTGCATCCTTGAGAGAAGTTGCTCCTTTCAACTTAGTGTGATTTTTAATTTAGTTTTTAAAATATCTATACTAAAGGCAGGACAATGACATCTTCATTCAGGCAAAGAATGGGGTGGTACTGGTAAGCCACAACTGATTGCTGGGAAGGCAAAGAATAGGTTAAAGGGTTTTCTGTCCCTAATTGTTCTCTGGAGAACTGGTATGGCCACATTGCTCCAAGATGCTCCTGTGTGCAGGAGAACAAACAACTCTGCCGCGTCCCAAAGGGCTCTCTGGGTCTGAGGCAGCACTTCAGGCAGAGCTTTGTTCCCCTCTTGCCCCGTTGTCACTCTGCACACACAGGTGACAGGAGGATTCCTGGCCCATGGGCAAAGGGGGCTGGTTCTGTTTGGGTCCACAGGGCTGAGCCAGCTGACACTGGCAGGTCCAGCTCTCCTGGGCAAAGGTCCACCAGGGCAGCTGCTGCTCTCTGACCCCTCTGCAGGGACTGCTGGGGGTGATGTGCATCCCAGCAGGAGCAGAGAGGGTAAAGGTGAGTGTTCCTGGGCTGCTGGTGGTTGTGGATGTCACAAACGAGAACGTTCAGCTCTAAAACGAGCATGCAAATAGAAGAGAATGACAATCACAGACCCACTGAATGGTTTGGGTTGGAAGGGACCTTAAAGAGCACCTTGTTCCACCCCCTGCCATTGGCATGGAACCGCCAGTGTTACCAAAACCCAGAGTGATCAGGAGTCCTGGACTGCCTGTGACCTTTCCACATCACACTGCAAACGTGGAGAGCAGCCTGTGGGTCAGAGTGACAGCCATCCATCTCCCCCAACAGACTGCAGTGGGGTCTCCAGAGCCACACTGCACCGGGGAGGAGTCCCTGTATCAGAGGAAGGTCAGCAGAGCCCCATTATTTTATCAATACACTTATCAAGTGCCATTTCAGGAGATGCTCTCTGGGGCAGTGGGTGCTGACAGCCTGGCTGGGGCACTAATGACACGCTCATGAACTGCCGGGTTTGAGGGGCTCCTTTGCCCCACTCAGGGCCGTGTGTGCAGGAGAACAGACAGCCCACAGGAGCCCAGGGGCTGGCTGGAGACACAGGGAAACAAACGTGCCTTTGGGGTGCTCCAGACGCCACCCAAGCCGTGTTCAAACAGCCAGATGGGGCTGCCGTGCTCCCAGAACCAACTGACCCCCTCCCCTTCCTCCCTCTGCAAGTGCTGGGTCACAGACGTGCGGGTTATTCGTGTTAAAAGACAGGCAACACAACTCTTCCATAAAAGTCCACCAGACAGACACTTTAACCCCTATAATCCCTTCCTGTGGTGTATGTGACGCCACACAGATTTATTAATTAAACCCTCTTATCTGGTGGCCGCTGTCAATTAAGCGTTTCCTTGTAACGTGCATAACGAGGGCTCGTTCATTAGCAAATATTTCCATTACATTTAAGGCTGTGAGTCTCTCTGAGCAGTTCTCTTCCCCAAAAAGAGGCTGCGGTTTGAGATTCTGGGTGAAGGGAGGGGAGAGAGAAGGAAAAAACAGGACGGACAGATAACGAATGGATCTGTTGCTGAACTGAACAATTAATAAATGTGATTGGGGAGGCACAGTGCCACCTGCAAACAGCTCTGTTTCAGGAGGTGGATGCAGTTCTTGCTGTGCCCCTTCCCAGCACTGTGACCCCAGGGAAGATGCAGCACACCTGTTTTTGTTGCTGTCCTCTGCTTTGGCAGCCCTCTGGAGAGCCCCATAGAGCTGGAAAGGAACCACCTCACAGGCAGGGCCTGCTCTTGATCAAAACCTCTGGATTGGGCTCTCACTGACTGATATGACCCAATAATTCATTGCAAAAGGTGCTGACACCCTGCTGAAAGCACCAGCTCCCTGAGTTCTGTTACTAGAAATAGTCATGTCTCTGCCTGATGAACTCTGACTGCTGAGAAACTAAAGTACCAAAAGACTAAACAAAACAAAAAACAAAACAAAACAAAACAAAACAAAGAAACACACACACAAAACCCCAAAACCAACAACAAAAAAAAAACCACAAACAAACAAACAAACAAACAAACAAACAAAAAAAACCAACCAAAAACAAAACAAAAACAAAAACAAAAAACCAAAAACCAAAAAACTTCTTTCGGGCAGTATCTGTAATAATAAAATCTTCACGATTTTAAATGAGTACTAGAAATCCCTTCAGACCTGACATGATGTTAAATCATTGGATTTGGGTAAAACGGATCCAAGAGGATAATTAATCCACTCAGAATGTAGACAGAGTTCTTTCCAGCAGCTGCCTCGAGAGAAAGAGGGAACTGACTAACTGAATCCAAGGCTTTTAAGTGCATTCCCGTCAGTTGTGCTGGAGCAGCTCTGGGAGATGGAGCTTCAGCTCCACCTTCTGGCAAAATTTGCAGTTGCAAGTCTCTTTTAAATACAGGATTTAAATTAAAAATATATATTTTCAATTAACCCAAGGCTGGGTTAGGGCTCGTTCTGAATAAATCTCAAAGGCAGGTAGGTAAGACAAATCCCAAAGTCTGCATGTTGAGGAAAAAAGTAATTAAAACATATAGGGAGATAACAACAAATAGTCAAAGAAATTAAACTCAGCCAGTAACTTTTTGGCCAACATTATTAGTGCTGCAGTGTTGTTAGGTGTCTGTGCAGTGATCTCAAGGCTTTAAATTTATTCCACTGGCAAAAGGAAGGAAAGCCTCTCGTAAAGATTCATCAGCTGCCAGGGAGGCTGGAAGAAGGTGGGAGTGGAAATCTGGATGTCAGGCTGAGAGTCCAGGGTGGTGTCCCCGCGCTGTTGGGGTGCTGCAGGATGGCGGGTGCCAGCACTGGGGAGTGGGTTTGGCAGTGAATTCTGACAGAACCCCAGAATTCTGGCAGAATCCCACAGCAAAGGGTCAGTCAGATGTTCCCCTTCTCCCAGGTCCTTTGCAGACAGGCTGAGGGGGCTGTTGCTGCAGAGCACATGGAAAAGGCAAAACCTTGTCAAATCAGGATCACTGGGAAAAAGAGACAATCCCATCTGGCTCCTGGCAGAGGGCTGGAGGCCAGGCTGGCACCACCTCAGGCAGGCTGTGCTCTCATCCTGCCCCACACATTCCTGGGACATTTCTAATCATAACTGTGAATGGCATCCCACAGGGCCTTTCTGGGATCAGGTTCCCTCTGCCAGGGTTCAATCCTGTGTTTGGAGGCAGCAGAGCTCCCACTAACATCCACTGAAATCCAGCCTGCCTCACTGCCATCAGAGCTGCTGCTTCGTGGAAGGCCCATGAATAAAGTCTTTAATAGGACATAATTTAGACTTTCAGAGTATCACCACAACTATTCAAAGGTGCAATTTTTTAGGAAGTCAGCAAAAGACAGGCAAGGAAAAAAATTACATATTCCTTGTCCTGTCTTCTGGATTGTTCTAGAGTAACGTGTGTATATAATCAATTACAGAGAGCAAAAAATAGCATTATTTTTAGAGAAGCCCACTTTACTTTTCTGCCTTTTTAGTGTTGGTGTGTTCACACAATTCAGCCTGGACTGAAGTGATAACCAGTAACACAGCACATGGCCCTGTTTGCTCAGTTTATTATCGTGCATTCCTATCTGACTATCTAATCTAAGATGCTTCTAAAGGACCAAAATATTTAAGTGCTGCCACAGGATCTAATTACTAATCTTCAGGAAGAAACACTGGCTTTGCTGCAGATTTGGAATAAACCCCTTAAATCTTTCTGAAGGTTGAAAAGCCAACGTGTATAAAACATAAAACTGCCTTTCCTGGTGCACGTCTGGGAACACTGGATGCAGGATGCAACACAAAAATATTGTTCTGTCAGAAACCAAGGTGTTGTTCCACACTGCACGGGACCATGAGTCACTAAAACTGAGCTGTACCACGGCCAAGGAATGGTTTACATTGGCCTGTGTTCTTCATCACCCTCTTTATTGGTTTGCTTTTCTTTGAGCTTGTTTCCACAGCATTTGGGTGCCCTGCAAGTAGTTGTGGATTCATTGTCCCAGCACCCACAGATCAGGCAACATTATCCTTTTTTTTTTTTTTTTTTTTTTTTTTTTTTTTTTTTTTTTTTTTTTTTTTTTTTTTTTTTTTTTTCTTCACATGTGGGGAATTGGAGACGAAGATGAAGGATGAGATTTGTCTAGGGAAATCAGAGTGATTTTCACGGCAGCATTCCCAATGTAACCAGATGTCTCGTGTCATAGTTCCTCCCTGCAGGAGCTCTGCTCGTCTAAATAGAGTTTTCCCTTGTCTCCTGACAAGCCAAGGACAGGTTCACCAGCTGAACCAAACACAGTCACAGCCCAAGTCTGCCTGCGTCTGCTCAAAGGAGTTATGAAAACACTTGAGGTGCAATAGGCTCACAGTAACAGTGTTGGATAGAGACCTGCCATAGAAAATTGGGGAACAGCTAGGGAATGAGCCTGGGATGAGTATTTTATGCTTGTTATAGAAACCATCTCGCCTAAATCTAGGTCATTCCTTCCTTCTGTTCCTAAGCCTTATCCTCAGTCCCTGCCCATCAGGAATATCAGGACTGTCCTGCATATCCCTGGTTCTGGATAGTTCTTCATCACAGACAGGAGCAGCCTCATGAATCACATTCCTGTGCCCCAGAAAGAGGGCAAGACACTAAAGTGCATAAACTATCATTAAAAAAAAAAAAAAAGAAAATAAATCACTTAAGCCCAGCAGTAAGAGGGAGATGGAGGATGGAGTTTTCCTAAAGGTGGGGAAAGAGAGAATTGCCGGCAGCCACACCAGAGGGGCCTTCAGCTCCTGGGTTTGGGGTTCCCAGAGCTGAACCCCTCTGACTCCCGAGTCCTTCCCCACTCAGAGCTCGTTCAGGATGCCTCTAAAGCCGCTCTCCTGCTCCGTGAGCCTCGCCCGACCTCAGCTCTGAAGTTACCAGAGTCACCAGCAGGAGTGAGGGAGAGCTGGGCTGGGGCGGGATGTGAGCGCCAAACACACAGGGAGCAGCAGGGGGAGGTATCAGGCCGGGAAAACCAAGGATCTGCGGATAACCGGGAGAAATTCCCGCCTTGTGCTGCCCGACGGGAGAATCACTAAGGTGGCTTTGGCCTGCGTGTCTCCTCTATGGGACACAGGGGACCCCAAAGGTAATTGTGCATTAGGAAAAGGGTTTACAGGTAACAGGCAGAGACAACCCTTTGTGCCCTGCTCAACTGCACGTCTGTGAGCTCTGGGAACGACAGAGGCACTGGAGGCACAGGGGTTTGCCCTGTGGGTGCATTTCTGAGTGTGCTGACCTCTCATGTCTAAGGGAGAAAGGCAGGGATGGATTTTGGGAAGAGGATGTGCTCTCACCCTCCCGAGACATGGGACACCTCAGCAACCGCAGCTTCCAAAGAACACATCTGGAATCACTTCCAGCAGCATCTGGAGGATGTCATGAGCTGCAACGAGACACAGTTGTTTAATTATTCCCTATCCTTTGCCACTGTGAGGTTGTCAGTGGCCATTTCCAGCCCTCCAGCCCTGGGTGCTCCTTGTCCCATGGAACACCTGTGATGGCACAGCAGCAGCAGCTTCACCTTCAGCCCTGCCCTCGTGTGTCCAGCACCAGGAAACAGCCATGGCAAGTTCACTGTCACAGCAGGAGGAGTGAAATGAGAAGAAAAAGCTTTTACACACTGAAAGAGCCTGGAGCAACACTCTGACAGAATCACAGCAGGTGAGCTGGAAAGGACCCACAAGGATAATCAAATCCAACTCTTAGCCCTGCACAGGACATCCCTAAGAATCAGAGAATTAATCAGTGAGAGAAGAGAAGAGAAAGGTTCAGTCATAATTTATCTCACCACCAGACACAATCCAGCATCAATCCATTCTTTCATGAGAAATCCATCAAGAAATCAGTTTCCAGGAGCTGCATGGCTGAGATTCTCTTGGGAGAAATGCTGGAAGAGGAAAGGAGTATGAAAGCACCCAGGATGGATTTCTATTTCATCATTATACTCAGTATCTAGTGCTCTCTTACCAATACACAACAGATGGATTTTTCATGGAAGATGCTCCCTTTTGTTTCCCCCCTGTCTCTTTACCAACACCTTTGCTGCTGGCAGTGGAGGAGTTAAACACACTGTACTGTGCATTTTGCTCAGAGCACAAAGGGAGAGGGCTAAGGAGTCTTGCTGATTATGCCAGTGCTGAAATTTGAAAGCTTTTAAAGCTGAACTTCCTCTGTAATGGTTTGCACCTTCCCTTTCCGCTTCCAGCCATCCCTCTGAGCTCAGTGTCCCGACCTGGGGCAGAGGGATTGGAGCAGGGGGAGGCTCATGCCCACCCTTAGCTGACACCTTCAGAGTGGGATGGGGCTCCCTGTGCTAACAGGAAGCAGAGGAACGTGAGAAAAAAATGGAATAAAAATAATAGAAACCAAACGAGAATGTTGAGAAGTTCTGGGGCAAAGAGGAAACATGGAAGTGTGTGGGATGCAAAAGGACAAAGTGCACTCAACCAGCGGCTCCAGGGGCACGAACGAGACGTATGGAAAATGCAAAGGAATGACAGAGAAATCACTAAACCAGAACCAAATTCCAAAGGATACATCTAAGAGTTCAGCTCATGCTGTAATAAACAGCCAGATGGCTGAGAGATGCTGCTGGGAAAGGAAGTGGAGAGGGAAAGAGGGGGCGAGCAGGGTCAGCTACACACGACTCTTCCATTCCCAGCGAAAGAGGAAAAGGAAATGTAGATTAAGAAGTGTCTCCATGGCCCCAGCACTGACTGAGCCGGCACAGGAGGCAGAAGAAGTCGAAGAATGTCTTTGAACCTCTCGTGCTCATGTATTTTTCTTGCCCTCTCTCTTCTCCCCCAGCACTGCAGCTCCCTCTCCCCTGCACGCTGCCCATCCCTCCATTCCCCACAGTCCCTCTGCAGTTTTTCAGGGGCCCAGAGCAAGGGCTCGTTCCTGGCCCCCCAAGCTGTGTGTCAGAGCTCGTGTCCTGCCTTCCTTTGGAGCCCTTGGGCAGAGGATGTCTCAGGTCACCCACAGAAAGCAGCAAGACAAGGCTTTACTCTTACAAAAAGTGCTCTCTGCCATCCCCAAAGATCCACAGGATCCCCCAGACTCATCTTCGCCATAAAAACAGGAAAAAACAGCTTTTCTATCAATGCAGCAATGCAGGCTGGAGTTCCCACAGCAGGGCAGTTATGGAAAAGAATGTGAATTTCAGATTGCATCAATTAGCTCAGAAGCAGGACATCTCCGAGTTGTCTGTGTGATCTCTGTGTGATCCTGCAGAAGTCACCCACAGCCTGTCTCACTTTCCTCAGCTCTGCAACAGGGAAGAACGATGACCTTGCTTTGCACAGGACCCCCAGATTTTGTATTGAAAACAGGAAAACAGTTTAAAGGAGCATCATTGGACGAATCAGGTGCAATTAATGCCTTCTCTAAACAAGATTTTAAAAGCTTTGATCCTTCAAGCAGTGGTGAAGGTAGGAAACATCAGTGACTTTCAAAGAAGGGGTTTATTGTTGTTTGGGTTTTTACAGGGCTCCTTTTCTGGCTTGGGCTGTAGTGTTCCACAGTGAATATGGATTATTTTATCCTATTCAGCCAGGACACATCAAAGACAAGCTCCCACTGAAGGCAGGGAGATAAGAGACTGTTCTTGATGCATCATTTAGTGGTTCACAGACAGCCCTGGCCCCAGGGTGAAGGGCAGCAGCAGGAAAGGCAAAACCTGTGGCCTCAGACAACTGCCAAAACAAAAGCAAATAAAACAGAAAACCCGCACAATATTGTTCTGTTCTGCTTTGATAAAGCTCCTTTTCACTGCATATTAGTATATTACCTGTACTCAATTCCACCTGTACAACTGTACAATTGAGTCTTCAATTAAAATTAAATTACTCTGGGAAACAAGGGAGGTGAGTTACATGGAAAAAGCCTTTCTAAAAAGAAAAAAAGCTTGGACATTAATCAGTGTTAACCAGGTTCTTTTACTTCTCTCTGCAGTTGGAAAGAGTCTCGTGTGGAATGAATCCAGAAGGCTGAGTATCCCACACACAAATTCCAAGTGCTCCTGGGCAGCCAGTTCAGGATGTGCAGCCTCAGATCCCTCTCTGCTCCACCCTGAGCTGCCAGACTGTCCTGAGCCCAGGCCAGGGGGCTGGAGCAGCTCATGGGGTGGAAAACAAGAGGAGCAGTATGGGATTATTGCTGGGAATGCCAGTGGGATTCCTGGAGAAAGCAGTACCAGGATCCACTCCTCGAGACCTGTTCCCGTTCCAGCTGTGAAGGGCTGGCAGTTTGTTCTGCCCAGGAGCACAGAGCTGGGAGAGATGTGACCTGTGAGCAAAGGCTCTTGAGTGGAGTGAGACACGAAAAACAGGCTACAGGTTACACTCCTTCCACCACTCTGGAGGGTTAATACACCAGGCTGATTTATCCAAGCTTTTTAAAAAGTAATATATTCAGAAAAGGGAAAACTAGACCGGTTTTGCTTTTTTCTTCTTTCTTCTGCACGCCAACTACTTCAGGTTGAATAAGGAATTATTTCTTCTAAGCTTCTAATTTTAGCCTCACTGTTTGTAAATTATTTTCCCTTTTGCATGTTTGCCTTTAGAAGGAGATTAAAGTCTGCTGTGAGGAAGATGTTGGTAGTACTTGTGTACTTGGGTGCCTGACTGACAGGCTGCAGCATTCTGAGAAATCAGCATTTTTAGGGCTCTGTGCTTTCATCTGCTTTAGGACCTGCTGACTAAGCAGGGGAATAGAGAGGTTGGGGTGGAGGGGCTGGCTCGAGCAAGAGGGAGAAAACAACTTCCACAACACCTTGCTAAAGGATCCCTTTCACACTAAGACTGCTCATAATGCTGCAGATGCTTTTCCCATCCCCTCCACCCCATGAGAAAGAGCTGAATATTAAAAGAATAGTTTCGTGAATAAAATAGTAAACCAGATCCTGCAAGTTTTACAGATCATCTTTAGTAAGTCCCTGTGTGGTAACTCATCCATAGAAAACCAATTTGCTTTTCCGCCTTGTCTTTTGAGGCTGTGTTTGTTTGGTGACTCACATGGCCCACCCAGCATCTCCCCAGGGGGATTTCTGTCTCTGAACCACCCCGGAGTGGGAAAACCAGTGCCTGAATCTTGGGCCACAAGCCTTGGCCACCACTCTCGTTCCCCTCAGAGCACTCCTGGCACCTTGAGGAGCAGAAGGACTTTTTCTCTGGTTGGCTCAGAGTCCAGAGCCCTGGAGCAATAGAAATTGAAACACACCGTCCAGAAAGATTTAATAAAATCGTCTTTCAGCCACAAAGATGGGCACGGAGCCATTTGCCTTTGCCTAGCAGCATTCCTTGGCTGACAGGCAATCAGAGTCCAGAAGAGCCAGAGCACAGGAAAAACAACAATTCTCCAGTGTCAAAACAATTGCAGCAGAGAAAGCATTTGCATTTCTGGGCTGTTGCAGTAACTGAGACAAATGCGCATCTGTGCTTGCCACAGCATTTGCAATATTCCCACTACACAACAGCCCAAGGTGAGCAGGAATTCAATGGAATCTGCACTAACTTCTTCCCCACTCCTGATTTTGAAGCCAGAAATCCCTACTTGCACCATCAGAATAAATAAAGATTTAACTGTATCTTTGGTGGAGTTTCACTTAATGATGTCTGGGGTATTTTTGTTATCATCACCATCAGCGTTGCAGGAGCATCTCAGGCCCCAATCTCAGCACAGCAGAACCAGCTGTCGTGCAGAAAAACAGCAACAGGCTTCACCCCAGGGAGTTCCTCTGATGAGACTTGCTGCAACCTCCTTGTGTCCCAAACACATATACACAGCCACCTCCTACAAGTGGAAAGGGATTTACACTCACAGACATCTTCACTCTCTGGAAGTAAAACCATTTCATAAAAATAAATAAAATAATAAATAAAACCAAAATAATAAAGCCAGTTCATACAAAATTAAGCCCCCCGAAACCACCAAGCTGGAAAACAGACCCAGATATTTTCTCACTGAGGACAGAAAGAGGTCGAGGTCCATTAAAACTGGTGAAAACTTCCTAGAGGATAATGCCAGTTAATGGGGAGGAACCTTTTAGACAGTCTCCCACACTTCTTAAAAATTGTCTCACTCAGATGACACAATTCAGGCCTAGACTGGACACTGCACAGTGATGAAAACACAAACAAAAAAACCCCTTACCCCCCCAAATAAATCCCTCAAAGGGATGCTTTCATCTAGGGCTCTCAGATACCTGTGATTTTTGTGATTTTATTGCTGTTGTTGCTGTTGTTTTTCCTTCCAGGAGATTTAATCGAGGCAGAACTGAAGAGCACACACACTCTTCTGGGTTTCTGGGTCTTCTGCAGCAGCTCTGATGAGGCAGTTCTGCCTCCAGGACTCCTGAACAGATCCATTGGGTGTGTAAAACTCATTCCTACAGCACCTGCAGAGCAAGACTGAGGCTTGCAGGAACTCAGGAGGCATTAAACATGCAGCTCACAGCCCGTCCATGCAGAGTGACTCAGAATGTGCTGCAAGAAATACCTGAGCAAGAAAAGCTGCAGTTCTGCATCTCCTGGCAGGACAAACACTGTCCTTGTGACAGGGACTTGGGGAAAGACTGTAAATCACAAACCAAGCGCCCAAAACGTGCAGGAGTTGGAGACATTCTCTGGGAGACATTCTATTGTATCTAGAGGTTGGTTTTGACAGTTCAAGAATTTAGAAATATGCTGCAGGGCCCATTCCACCCTCTGGCAACTCCTCTGGTTCTCTCCTAGGTAGATCCGTGTCTGAGCAGCCCCTGCAGTGCAATTCAGCAGGAGCTGTGGGCACTGACCCCCATAGATCCCACCCTTGCCAGCCCCCACTGCCTGGATTCCCCAGCTCAGGGGATGTTTTAAGGCCCCTGTATTCACACCTTGCCCAATCCTGCCCTCTGTGATGGGTCAGCACCTGAAGAGCTGCTACTCATCCGTGTCTGTGATAATTTCCTAGAGACAGAACTTTAATTCCAATGATGTCAGTAGTTTTTGCTTGGCACACGATTCACAGAACTCATTTTGTGTTTTTCTCCTTCCCCTCTGAGGCACTGCAGAGTCTTCACACCAATGCCCCTGGTCAGAGGGCTCATCTCTGGGATGGAGACAAGCACTGAACTTCCAGGTGTGGGAACAAGCTTTAAAAGGCACTTTGTGCTCCTTCCTGGGAAACAACACGAGGACAAAAGTCTGTCTCTTCCTCCTCTCTCTCATCAGTTAATAAGTTTATTCCTCAATACAAGAAAGAATAAGTGTGGCAAGAAGGAGAGATCTCTCTGAAATGAGTAAAGGGATTCCAGTAATTGAACAGTTCATATTTTGACACGCTGAGTTATTAAATTTTGAGAACCGGTGAAATATCTCTCTAGACACAGCACTGCAGCCCAAGTGCCAGGATAAATAGCAGAGCTCAGGCAGACTGATTTTCCACACAGATACACTGGCCACGGGCTCAGGCAAGCCTACAGTTGCTGCTGGTGGAGAAAATTTTTAGGAAAAAGCCTCAAAAGGAGAAGGTGGCTCTGATGGCAATGGATGCTGCTCAATAACCATGGCTAAATAATTGAATTAGAGCCTGCGCCTCAATATTCCTGCAAACTCTTCCATTACCTGCTGATTTTACTGAAAGCTTGGGAACCTCCTCCCACACCGTCCCCTCCTCCAGTTTCTGCAACCTGCTGGATTTTCAGCTCTTTTCTGTTCCAACAGGAACTGATGGGAACCACTCCCACAAGCCAAATTTGGCACAGTGCATCACTACCTAAGTATATACTTGGCTTTTCACTTGCAACCTGAATTGTGCCACGGATCTGACTAGACTGCAAATTCAATATTTCACAATTAAACTAAATTAATTTGCCCTCTAAATAGCTGGCAGCATTGTTGTTAATAACTAATAATCGTCCCTTGCATATATGTAACATCTCTCACTCAAAGGTCTCAAAGCACTTAATAAGCAACAATTAATTAACCCTGTAACATCTCACTGCTGTAATTAAACCATCTATATAAGGAATAATTGCACCACTGGTGATTCTGGTTCCAATAATTTCATCAAAATGCAGCAGATATGTCACATCTGATGTAGTGCAATGCAACAAATGGTGCCAGCCTGAGAAAGAGCCTGAAAAGTTCTGTATGAGGCCCTGGAGAGGGATTAAGGTACATAGATAACTCATAATATTACAGGGCAACATGGTTTAATACTTTTCTTTTATAGATCCATTAATCACCAGTGTAATTCTGTTCATCATGTTCTCATTAGGTTGAAAGTGGCCTGCAGAATCTGACCAGGAGCCCTGATCTCCAAATCCCACAGAAACAGTCAAGGCTTCCAGCCTCTGAAACAAAGGTTATGGATCAGTTGGACGAGACTGACTGGAAAAGGCAAATGAGTTTGTGTGTCCAGCTGATGCTTAAAGCACTTGTGAGACTTACAGGCTAAAAAAGGACGAGCAGAAAGTGCAAATATCTCAGACTCCAGGGTATTATTACATTTGCACTCAGGGAACAACAGCCATTGTCTCACAACCCCTTAATGTCTAAATGTTTATGGCATACTCTCAAAAAACATTAGGAATAATTTATATTTCACTATCAGTTTGGATGAAGCTATCTCCCATCTCTTCTTTTTCTAGGGCTGTATTAGCTTCTTTCCTATCCTTTTGTACCTTCTTTTCAGCAATAGCTGTCCTATCTTCATGTACAATGGGGATATTTTTTTTTTTTTTTTTTTGTCTGAGACTGAGATAGTGGTGCAAATCTGCCATAAAGCCAAGGAAGGAGCACCTGGGTGAATGAAAACCACTTCCAGGACAGGTGGGTGTTGATGAGGAGCAAAGTGCCACAGTGCAACTGAAAACAGCATTTCAGCCCAAATATATTTGTGAGGTTGTCCCCTTTGGACACAGAATATAGCAATGGAATAGGAGAGGGACTCAGTCTGAATAAAGCTGTGAAAAAATAACACCAAAGACTTTGGGACAGTTATTATTTCAGTTCAGACCTTATTTTCCTTTTTTTTTTTTTTTTTTTTTTTTTTTTGCCACTTCCAGTCTTCCCTGGAGACCAGGAGAGGTAATAGAAAAGCAGCTTTTACATCAAGAAAGTAACTTCTTTCCTTCTTTCTGGCAAACTCCACTAGGAAACCATTCACAGAGGTCTCACCTCCAGATGTGAGGCCCAGGCCTGCTGCAGACTCTGCACCCTTCTGGACCAGTGGTGCCCCAGCCCTCACTCCATGTTCTGAGTGCCCCGTGACCAGGCAAGGGAGGTTTCTCTCTGCCCTGGGAAGAGGCTCTCTGGACACGCCTGTCCTCTGGGATGTCCATCCAGTGAGCTCAGCAGGAGCCAGGCAGCCCCACTGGGGGTGTGGCTGGTGCTGTGACTGCGAGGCAGGAAGGATGATGGTCAGGGAACTGGACATTTAATGTGTGTTATCACTACTCAGTCCTGGAACTGATACTGAAGATTTGGGAAAAGCAGGACAGAATCCTTTAAAAAACTTGGGAAAAAGATTAATAGTCAAGAGTCCTAATTTCCCTTATGTGTGTCAATGCTTCCTCACTAATTGCTGCAGAAGAAGTGTTTGGTTCACTGCAGCTTGGGAGAGGGGAGAACCTGGGCTTGTGTTCAGGGAACAGAATGTTAAGAGCCAAGTGAGCAAAGACAAAAGGATAACAGGAACCAAAGAGGGCTGTATCTGATCCAAAACCACGAGGCAGTTGGAAAACTGCCTCCGAAGGAAATTGGAAGAAATGGCAGGTACCATTGTAACCAGAGAGCTGAGAAACAAGGATGTTTCCCGAGCAATAAACCAAGCAGCATTACATAAAAGAAGAACTTAATTGAAAGGGACAACCATCCCCACTCCAGGCTTCTACCACCCTTAACATTTTGTGACAAACCAACAAGACACCCCAGTACTGCAGCATCCAAGGGGCTCCCATTTTACCGCAGAATCTGTGGAATTATTTTCATGGATGCCAAGCAAAGCACAGTGAGGATACGTGACCACATTCATACAATTTGTCTCTGGCACCCCCAGCTGAATCTGGACCTCCCACCCTTCAGGCTCTCCCAGCTGTACTCCTTTTTAACACATCTACAGAAAGGGGCAGGACACTGGGCTCCAGTTATTTTTGTTACTAGAAAGTGAATCAGCTCTCACTGAGAAAGAGCAGGATCAAGCACATGCGACTGCTCAGAATTCAGGGGAATACGGAAAGACGTATCTTCCCCTCCTGTCCTCAATACCTTACAGGAAATGAAATTGCAGGGTGCAAACCCCACCGTATCACAGACTCCACCATTCTAACCGTGTTTGTCCTCTTGTCAGACACCGACAGAGCCAGAAGAGCCTCTTCATCCAAGAGCCTTCTGCTCACACTGAGCATTCAGTGCATTAATTACAGATCTCATTCCCACTGGCTATCGTGCCCTTGTCAGAACTGTGCAAAACTCCATATGAATGAGAAGAGAAAGTCTCCTAGATTAAGCAGGCTTAAAAAAAAATTTAAAAAGCAGCGCCTGAATGGAGTATATGTGTCTAATATCTAATTATGCTGCTAAGTCATGGAATCCGATGATAAAAAAAAAATTATCTATCCCCGGAAGACACACAATCTAATAAGTGTTTATTGCAAATCTAACTCCTAAATCTGCTGCCCACTGAGCTAATGAGGAATGGTTCAGTCAGCCCCAGACATGTTTTTAATTTCACTCAGTGTTGTGTGAGGCTGCTGCAGAGAGCACAACTGGGGAGGAGAGTCAGCACAAACCAGCCAGGAGGAGCTCCCTGGCCAATCCCTCAGGGCTGGAAGATGAGGAGGAAAATAGGGCCATAATGGAGCCTTGGGGGCAACAATTGCCAGTAGGATTTCAGGCTTATTTTTTGGTTTTATGTAACTGTGGAGAAGCACTTGGGTTTAGGTTTGGATGATTTATAGAACAGAGAGAAGTTCTGAAGACTTTGCTGCCTGTTAGCAAATCTTCTCTCAGGGCACTCCCCATCCTTATCCCCTGGTAGGTATATTTATTTATTAATGTCACTAAATCATAGAATCCCAGAATGTTTTGGGTGGGAAAGGACCTTAAGGCTCATCTCCATCCACCCCCTGCCACAGACAGGGACATGTTCCACCAGCCCAGGGTGCTCCCAGCCCTGCCCAACCCGGCCTTGGGCTCTTTCAGGGATGGGGCAGCCACAGCTGCTCTGGGCACCCTGTGCCAGGGCCTCAGCATCATCAGAGGGAAGAATTTCTTCTTAATTCCTTCTCTAACCCTGCCTTCCCCCATTTTAAGGCCATTCCCCAAGTTCTATCCCTACATAACCTGCACCTTCCCTTTGGGAAGCAACACCTGGTGACCTTCATTAATCTCCGAGCTATGAACAAAGCTATTACCATATTACTTTAAGAAAACTGATCAACAGCTCCAGTGATAGAGCACTGGGCAACAAAACTCCCATCTACCAAATAAATTGGGATGTGCTTTCTGTTTTCTGCCTTACATATTTAATCAACACGTATTTCCAAGGGGCTGGCAGCACATGGCTCTGCTCCAAAGACGGCCAGAGAGTTTCCATTTCATAAATGAGCTCCAAAAAAGTGCCACAACTGATGATACAGCGTTTTTAAACAAAATTGCAGATACAGGGAGGTGGGTGAACTCCCCATTCACCTCCTAAGAGGGGAGCCCAGGGGGAAAAAAAGACTCACAGCTCCTGAACAGGCATGTAAAGGATATACTGGGGAACTGTCCTTGGAAGGGACATTTCTTGTGCCTTTCTAGTTTGCTGCCCACAGGCTGAAGTGCCTGGCCCAGCTGTCATTCCAGGATGCTCAGAGGGAGAACAATCACAGAAAAGCACTGCAGACTTGACCTAAGGCCAGTTTTCTCTCCAGCAAACCTCTAAGCAAAATTCCCTGCTTATTTCCATGCTTCCTCTGCCCTACCCACTGCCCAAAGCCACCTCGAATTCTCCCTTCCTTCCAGTGTTTTTTTTCCCCCAGGTTGTCCCTTCTGGCCCCAGAAGCTCTTTGTCTCTCTGTAATGTTTCCTCTCCCCATCTGGGACTCTTGACCTGTGCCCAAGTGCCAGAGGAGCCTCTGTTGGCTGCACACGAGTCTGGGACATTCAGTCTGCTGGTTCCAGTTGAATTCCTGCAGAAGTTTTCTCCAGGGGGACTTTACTCACCCAGGAACTGCAGTGCCCTGTAGGGACAGAAAGCTGGAACATGTCACCTCTTCAGCTGCATTTGCCACATCTCTTGTGCTCAGTTCTTACCATCTTTTCTATTAACTCACAGTTTAGTCCAGGTTGGGGCTCAGGACTTTTCCCTCTCCCATTCCAGACTTCCAGGGTGGCGAACACCAATATCCAGAAATCTGACACACACCAGCAATAATAACTTTTTTTCCCCAGCATTGTAGTCCTGGTATCTGCCAAGCTCTCAACCCAATATCAACCTGAAACTGCAGAGCTGTTAAATCATATCCTGACCTTTCTACCTGTTCTCTTCTAGTCCATTCATTCATGTTAAACTTTGCAGCCTTAACCTAATTTTTTTTAATCTACAGATTAAGGTTTTTATGCAGTACTTTAAGTGAAATAATGTCTATAGGAGTCTAAAAGAATTATGTGTTGAGGTCCAGCCTGCCCTTAAAAATAAGTGTGATTTCTGGGTTTTACTGCAGCAATGCTACAAATATACCCTCAGCAAAAGGCAGGGTGAAGTTTTAGATCATTACCACGTAATTCAGTGGGTTTTTGCTATAAATTTTGTGAAGGTAAGCACTGAGTTTTGAGCTGTTCTAAAGGCTTCAGTTTTATAGCTCTGTATTAACTTTTGTGAGGCCCAAAGCCAGGTACAGGGAGCCTGTGAGGGCTGACAGTGGGTGACACTCACTTTAAAAGACTCTTACATTTACTTACAAGATTATTAAATTCCTACAGTGTCATTTATTTGCCTAAACAAATCACCACCCAGTAGTTTGGGTTAACAAATGTAGTTTTCCTAAAAAAAAGAAAAAAAAATAAAA